>JAHWFP010191263.1:47074-61860 GCA_023313725.1 Lithobius niger
CAAAGCAGAGCATATTTTTAACAATGCTGCATTATGTTCCTGCCCTTCCCTGACACCAATATGTCATGATAGAAAGGTTGGGAACTTAAAAAATCCTTCAACACATACTCGATGCCACTTGAATAACCCTTTAGAAGTTGAAATTGTATGAGCAGATTTAGAGTCTTCGTCGAGCTCAACTTGCAAGAATGTACCACTAAGATCTATGATCGAGATTCTATCACTTCCAGCCAGTTTGCCAAACAGATCTTCCGCTTGTTGAATGGGAAAGTATTCAATTTCTAATTCCGGGCTGACTGTCACAATGTAATCGCCAACAATTGTGAAGTGTTGGTGATTACAGCGGTCAGTGGTGATTGCAGTGGCGACTACAGTGGTGAGTGTTGGTCTTCACCATTAGGCTTGAAGACCAATGCCACTGGGGTTGCTGAGATTCAACAATCAACCGGCTTGAAATCCCCTCCCAAACGAGTCAGTCAATTTCAGACTCCACCTTGCCTCTAACAGCTAAGGACACAGGACGAGTATTACTTAATTTTGAATTAGTCTCTGGATTAAGCTGGATACTAGCCTTGAAGTCCTTAAATTTTCCTGAGCCTGGTTTAAAGGGATTAGGAAACCATTCAAAGATTCCAATGTCAGTAACAGAGCCTACAAAATCAGTAACACCCTCAGAATCATGAACTTTTATGTTAAAGAGCTGATTCATGCTGAGTTTGAACCTTGAAATCCATCCCTGCCTCAAAGGGCAGGTTGTATTACAGGTGCAACAGGTGCAACAGGTGATTACAGGTGCAATATTGCACTCAGGTTTTCAACCTGGTTGTTCAGTTAAACTTATACATGTAGTTTAATGATTCCTAATGATTGATTACTCGCTGATGAGCGAAAAACCCACAACTGCATACACTTCACAAATTGTACTTAAATTAAAACATACAAACAGCAAAACAACGCAGAAAACCCTAAAGGCTGCTTAGATATCATGCTAACGGTTTGACAACTTCACCAATGAATGATTTGAGCGTGATGTTGGTAGGACTTAACTTTACATTAAAACAGAAGCTATTGTACCAACTGAGGGGAATCGAGGTGGTATCACGTCTAGGTGAGCAGGCGACCCCTGAAAACTACTAACACTAAGTTCAGTTCTTTCCTGCACTAGTGTACCCTCACAGGCTTTATCAAAAATAACTAGTGTGGTATCCATTGTCATAAGGCATTCCTGAGCTTTTTCATTCTTTGTTCCTGAGACAAACCTGTACCGCAAAACCTTCTTTAATCTTTGTAGTCACAGTTAACTGTTAATCGTTTTAATTCTCAAATATAAGAAGGCACACTCTCGCCTAGGGCTTGCATCCACTGCATAAACTTAACACACTCGAAAAGAAAACTGAAGTGGACCCAGGTTACTATTTTTTTTAGCAAATTAGCTATTTCGGTGAGTATCTTAGAAGCCGGAGCATTTGGCGAGCAGAGTTTCCTTAGGTCTTCAATATATTCAATCTATAGATTCGTAATTCTTAGGTCTTGCTTAGATCAACAAGCCATAGGTCTTCTTACTTGTGGTTGACATGAGAATTGCTACCTTTTTGTCATCTGCCACATCAAATGCATCAAAGTGTAACTTACCATGTTCTAAGTACACTATCCAGCATTCTGTACTGGCATAAAACACCTCAAACTTCTTGAGATTTTTGGGAAGCCATAACTGAAGCCATACCGTTCAACACACTTTCGAAGGTTAAGCTAACTAGACTACTATCTAGGCTAGCAGTATCACCTATAGTACTTTAACTTGACATATTAATACCATTTGACGTACGTATTGAGACCAGGTCCTCCGACTGTATTTTTAAAATTTATTTTGTTGTCGCTCATATACGACACATAGAATAACAAAATTATTACTATATTAAGCATAGGTTAGGATTAGCCTCCCTGTTTAACGTTTAACATTAGAGTTTTTAACTTTAACTTTAATTTTAAGTTTTTATCGTTTTTAAATAACTTGCATATCATGCAATCTTTGTAAGCCTAGTTTTAAACACTTTAGTGACCTACTAATTCACTCTAAACCAATGGCACAAACAGAGATTTACAAAAGTTTTAAACAGCCATTAGACCTTTTAGTAAAATGCTTTAGCTTTTTAAGTAAATTTTAAAGCTTTGCAGAGAGCACAGTAGTCAAAACCAATAATGCATTTTTCACACAGTATTTCTTCTTAACAGTTAAATATTCTTCTTTTTACGTTGTAACCTGAAAACAAGTCGTACACCATTAGCAAAATTTTAACCAACTTAGACCACCTAACTTAACCTATACTAGCGTGCAATGCACCATACTACCACTGACATTACGTCAGCTGCATGTTTGTAGCATGGCACTATTGCATAGCAAGTTTCTTCACCCAATACTTTGGGCGTAAAGTATACCAAATGCAAAGTCTGGGGGAACGACTATTCATGTTCGTCTGCTGGCCAGTCAAAAAAACCCAAAACTCCGCTTCACTTCCACTTCTTCTGTCGGCTACTCCGACTGCCACCTCGTAGCACTCAGACTACTTGCAGCAAGTCCCGGAATGCGAAGGTAATCTTAGTAGACATCAAATGCTGGTATCCCATAACTTAATTGCCTGCATTTGCCGACCATAAAGTAATCTTCTTTGTAGTTATTTTTTCAACTAGCTTTAAGGTAATTTTAAACTCTGCTACTTAGCTCTCAATTCATGAACATTAACAACATTGATCGTTACCAATTTTGTCAGACCATTTTAGACGTTTCCTCTCAAAGACAAAGTGTTGCCTACAGTGTGTCATTGCACTAACATGGTGTGGGCCTGACAAAGTGGGTGATAAGCATTAAACAGTATTTCAGGACCGTACTGAATTGTCCTTAGAAGGTAAACTAATTTTTTGGGAACATTGTTTCATTTTTCCTGAAATATTAGGATTAAGACCACATGTCCTAATGGAATTGCACCTGGGGTGGTGGGATAGTGTGGATAAAGGTGGTTGTGCATTATAAAGTCTCGTGGGCTAGTATTGATGTTGATTTGGAGAAAACAGTAAAATCTGGTGAAGATTGTCAGCCTGATAGAGATGATATTGCTGGCTGAAACATGTGTGGGAACGCCCTACTAAATCCTGGTCCGAAATTCATATCGATTTTGCTGGGCCGTGTTTTGAGAGCAAAATGTTCCTGTGTATACTTGATCGCACTCGAAATTCACTTTTGTTTATCAAATGAAAACAACAACTAGTGCATATATTATTAAAATAATGCGAGAATTATTTGCAACGTTTTGGGCTAGTGAAAACGCTAATATCTGACAATGGCCCAAATTTCGTTAGTAGCAAATTTACAGAATTTCTAATTGAGTTTGGTATTAGGCATATACAAAACATATAAGAATCTAGAAAATTCTATAATAAATTTTCTAATGGCTGCACGCAATATATCGCACAGTACGACGAGACGCGAAATTATTTCTAGGAAGAAGTGTGAGGAAAAGTTTAGCATTGATGGTTCCATCTACAAGTGACAAAGTTGAAAGACTGTGTCAATTAAAACCTACAGTAACTAAACAAAGATGGTATGAGTTACACCAACTGCCTGGACTCGAGTACATAAACCGAAGTCTAAACACCGATGGGAAACAGGAACTGGGATTTTCATGGAAGGAAATTTGCGATATTGCATTAAGTTAAAAACAGGTGAAATTGCCCGGAAACACACCGATCATCTGAGAAATCACGTGAATAATACATCAATTATGCACCAATGCTTTCCATCAAGTTTCCAAAGTTTTATTAGTATATAATTGCATAAATTTGGTATTGCTGGTTCAATATTAAATTGGATAACTCATTGGTTACAAAACCGCTTACAAGTGGTGGTCATTCAAGGCCACCAGTCAGAAAAAGTTAACGTATTAGCGGCACGGTCCAGTGGTCCATCATTGATCCACTTTTGTTCCTTTTATTTTTTGACGATTTTGGCTCAGAAACCAGTAACAGTTTAAGCAAATACGCGTACGATTCGAAAATAAAAAGTTATTTTGTCTCTAGAAAGAGGTTATTCTCTTCAGCAAGACCTGGAAGAGCCTACTCCAAATTACGGAAAATAAATATTCACCCAGATAACATATTCGTCTTTTATTTTGGCTTTAATAATCCAGGATTATTACTGGGGCGACATAATGCTAATACAGCCAAACAGGTGTGGGATTTGGAAATTTTGGTGAATGATGATCTAAATTTTTCAGCACACATTTCTACCATTACAGCCGACGGTACCATTGTTTGCATGTTAATAAACCGTTTGAAAACCTCTCGGTTACCTGAAGTATATTTTAAACTAGTTTTTTCGCTGGTTGAGCCAATATTAGAATATGGCATAGATGTATGGTGCCCTAATCTTTAAAAAGATTCGAAAGCCTTGGAGCAGGTTCAAAGTCATTTCATTAAACGGGTTTCTGGGTGTGAAGCACTTACCTATGAAGCACGCCTTGAAAAAGTTAATACACTATAGCTCCAAAGATCTCTGGTAAATCGTCATTGTGACATTTTGAGCAAATACCATGTGTGTTATATCCAGCTGTTGGGGGTGTGCGCTGCATAAGTGTTGCTACTAGTGACATTATGACCACTCTTCTACGAGAAGTTTTGCCACAACATAAACTGCCCATGTGGCAGGGAAAACCCCTCAACAAACTTTCGTTGGTGGGGCATGGGGCACCAATGCTTGTGTGTAGAGATAGTCGAGAGCAGAAAAACTAGCACCTCAATCTGGAAAATCTAGATTTGTTAGTTGAGGGAGTAGGCAGGCAGCCACATTTTTTTCTATTCACTTTTTGCCAGATTTTTCTGATTTTAAGTGTATTCTTCGTGTTGTGCCTAAATTATACGGTTCATTGTTCTGTGTCGTTAGTGTAATTTTGGGAGTGGTGGTATGTGTATAAGTATATATGTTGTTTGATTAAAAAAATAGTGCACGGTTAAAGATGACATAATACAGTAACTTTATAATCCTACTTGGGGGCATAGGTTACCTTTTTTTTACATACTTGGCACATAACCTTGTGGATATTATTTTGATTTATATATAAGCTAATTTATTCGAGTTGCTCACTCTCATTTTACGACGAGTAAGTGTAGTCTCTGGCTGTAATTGTTAACACACCATCGCTAGATATCTCTAGTGACCTACGTAGTGCCTGATTACCTGTTGTTGTTATGCACAGTTGCACATCCAACACCTTTACGCTACCTTTGCGATAAAGCTACATAAGGGCTTAAGAGTCTATGAAAGGGGCTGCCTGTAAACCTTCAACTGCTTCCTACCTGTTACTCTGTCCATGTGTACCTTGGAGTGTGGAACTCCTGATACCCACATTTCTATATAGTGCTCATACACTATAATATGAGTGTTTGAGTGAAGGCTAGCTACTGCTTCTCTTATGCCAGACATTAAAACCGACGTTTTCTGTTATTGAATATTAATTACTAATTCGACAGAGAGCTTTGGAAATTTTGGAAAGATTTTCTTGGGGCTGGTGTAAATGGCCCTAGCTGGCCCTTCCATGTCATGTTGCCTGTGCACGCAACAAACCAGATCATTATTATTGTGATGACTGCACCTTAAATTGGTCCACCCTTCCCAATCCCAGCCCTAACTATTACCTTTACTATCACACGAAGTGAACGATAAATGGTCATTTACTACAAATCTCAAACAAATTATTCGTTTACATTGGAGACATGTTTGGTTATATTTTCGATTACAGTTCACTTTAAAAATTGCTATTTCTAGGTAATTCTTCACGATCCTAATGACGTCACAATTTTAAAATACCTCGCAGTCATTAGAGGTTACCGAACTATTGGAAAAAAACTTATGCTGCAATTTGTCGAAGTAAGCAAGTTAATTTCTTTTTTTTTCCCAGTTAAATACCAATCGTTTTCGCAGATGTAAAGTCAATGGTAAAAACAAGGTTATGTCCCGCATTTTCTGAATTGTAACATCGTAAAACATGCCAACTCTACTATATGATGAGTTGTGAATCGACTGATTGCATGTAAATTAGTAAAAAACAGGAGTAGAATCAGCATCCTATGGACACTTCCTGCTTAAAAAAAATAGCAGAGTTTTTTTAATGTATCGGACTCTGATCTTAAATCAAAGTAATATAATTAACAACTGGGAACAAAAATTCAATGTAGACTACACGACTGTTCTTAATTATTTAAATGTCACTAATGTTAAGTAGATAAAAAGTGTCTATTTTCTATTTCCCGTTATAATAATAATAATAATTTAATACAGTAAGTAAGTATAATAAGTTCGAATTATATGAAGAAGCACGAGTCTCTTTCGAGTTCTATTACAATTCTTCCAAATAAATGAAATATTAAAATAATGGTATTGACATTAGTTAACAAGTGTTGTATGTTGGAAATTCAACCCATCAAATCAGTTAAGTAGCCATTCTTTAACTTCTTTTTTCATTTTATTGATATTGTTTAATTTTCTAAATTTTGGGGTAATTTGTTGAAAGTAGTTGTGGACAACATAATTCAATACTCTTTTCCCATAAGAGGTTTCTAAAAAGGGTATAACCAACCGATCATTGTTATTTCTAACACTTCAGTAATCGGTATTTTCCACGCCATGTTAAATTAGTACACTTGTAATATAACTGTATATTCCGTTAATCGTTGTATAGTCATTAACCTATGTTCATAAAAAAATCGTTAGTGTGTTTTTTCATTATTATTATTGCTAAAAAGAAGTTTGCGGCTTTATTAAGCATGTTTTGTAGACGATCAATAAGTCCAGAAGTTGTTGATGCATACACAGGACAGGCATATCTAACAATGGATAAAACATAGGCTTCATAAATAATAATAAAGAGGTGAGAATGGGTTGTTATGCCAACCATTTACAACTCAGCCAATTAACTGGGTAAAACTCATTTCGAATATTGATGTAAATATTTTACAAAGGTTAAATACTTGTTGTTTCCTTAAAATGACTAAATATCTAATCCATATGTGTCGATATTTCGTCAAGGGTTAAATTTGGTTAAAAGGAGCAGTGCTCTGGTAGTTTTAAGTGTGGATATGGGGTCCACTTAGTCCAAGGCCTTTTTAAAAGAAGCAATCGAATAAGAGGACACAAATTCCTTACTTAGGAAATTACAAGCCGGAACTACTCAATGGAAAAACTAATACTTCCTATAGTTTGCTCTACACATTGGGAGAACCAATTTGAGGTTGAGGCCTCAGGTTCTAGTACACGTTTGTCTGCCAAAGAGTGGCATTTCTACTGGTAATTGATGATGTAGAATTTTATATGTAAGTATCAAATCCGCTTTTCGACGTCAAAGCCCCAATGTATCAAGGTGAAATATTTTTAGACGTTCTTAATATGAAAAATATCTCTTAGTCCAGAGATTGTTTTTGAAAAACGTCTGTGCACGTACTCATCTAGGTCAATGTCTTTTACAAGGTGACCAGACCTGGCTCAAATATTCATGGATGGGACACACATATACTTTGTATGCTCAAAGTAAAATATGTGGACAGCGGTGAACAATGGCAACACATGGTTATGAAGCTACAATGAGATGCTCGTTTAAGGTAGGACTGTAGTGGGACACCTAAGTCCTTACCTTATTCACCATTTACAAGGCATCATTGCCGGTAAAGTAGGCTATGTTGTCTATGCTCATACCAATGGTGAGACACATGCATTTATTTTTTAAAGAGACAGCTGCAACATTGCTGTAGCATTCTGAAGAAGCCTGGTATCGCTTTAGAGACTGTAACAGACTGGAGCTTAAGATCATCGGCAAACTTGGCATGTTTGAAAGAGTCCCCATTGCAATTCAGGTCATTCAAGTGCACAAAGAGCAAGGGGCCCATGATTGATCCTGGTGGCACTCCGTCGATAACCTTTGTATCTTTTGACATTGATGTTCCAATGTCCACACCACATGCTGGGTTCGATCAGACATAAATGCAGACAGATATTAATGGTAAACTATTAAATAAGAAACAAAATGACATGCTTAGCTATTCCAAACACATCCATTAAGCCAGACTAAAAAGTCACGTATACAGATTAAAATGGTAAAGGTTCTAGGGCTCCATTAACCAGCTGGGGCGCCTGTAAATTCTATAATCCTCCCTGGCATTAAATGCCCGATAACGTAACCAGTATAACCATTCTTTATGCATATTTAGAAAAAGCCGCGAGCGCTTGGGCGTCAGATTCCATAGATTCGTCTTGGTCCCGGCTATACATCTCCGGCTTCTTACAGACTCGGGTTCGATTCTGGTGAAGGGGAGTGTATATGTACGGGTTTTTCTCCGGTTGTTTCCCACCCATTGCAAGAGGGTTTCATCTAGGTGCTCCGGTTACCTCCCTCCTGCGGCAAAAAACAACTGATACGATGGTGGTTCCTTCCACTGAACATTTGCCTCTTGGGCATTCAAAAGCTGTGAAGCTTACCAGCCGACACCTACAATATATATTATCATACATGTATTCACTTAGAGTTTAAAAACTGCAACGAAAATTTTAATTTATGAGCTTAAATTTGTGCATAATTTTGATTGTAACTCTCATAGAGTGGGGAAAATTAGATAAACATTATGAAGACTTCAGCAGTATTGATGTGTTATACCTCATAACTTGATAAATTTTATTATTAAAAAGTGCATCTTCCTAACAAGCCATTTAAAAAGGTATACTTTCACGTGATGATGGCATAGCCTGAAAATACACTGGTGCACAAACTATAAGAAAGCAATGATGTCCTTCGAGTTTAGGCAATGGCAGGGTTTCTGTTTCTATCAATTGGCTGCAGATTAAAAGCGTAAACGAAGTTACTGATTTTCTTGTCTTTTAAAGGAAGGATTTTAAGACGTGGTTAAGGCTTGATGGTACTGACTCAGTTAAAGTTTTCACTCCACTCAAATTTTTTGTATGTCTTGCAGTGAAGGATATTTATATGATCTCTTCAGATATTTGTGACAGTAGAGAGACAAAAACCTAATTTTTAATCACACAATTTTTTGTCACAAATTCTTTAATAGTAGGGTGTGCTAACCCTTGCCTAGCTCTAATATTTGCTAATGCTCTAATATTTGCTTTGTAATGCTTTCTATTGTGCGAAGCATCAAATGTAACATTTTTCCTAGGTTTGCCAGCCCTTAGGTACTGGTATTTTTCCGCTGTTGGTATTTTATTTGCACACGTCACTATTTTTTTAATACCATAACTGGGGCCTGTTTATAGGTTTTATAGCAGCTACGTGGCGGGGTCTGATCCTTGATAAACACCAACTGACCAGATCTGTTTTATCCTTGACTTTGCTTCACCACGTGGCTGCTGTACCCCTGTGAGCAAGAACCTGTGATGTGCTTAACGATAATTAAGCACCTTCGTAAATAAATGCAAGGTAGGAAATCCCGACTAGCCTGTAAGATTCGTTTCATGACTTGTATTTTAAAGAAATTATTCTGATATGGAAGTCTAGGCACTAATTTAAGGCTGAAGATTTGTTAGGGTGAGTGGAAATAACCTCTAGTGGGTGAATGGAATTGACCATTCCCCATACGCACCTTTCATTTTCCTGTTCAGTCAACCTCTCAGTCACTCTTAGTGCTATTTCTTTCGAAAGTAGGTCTTTTTCCGAGTTTAATAGAGACTGACCTTTTATAAGACTAATGTATTCTGCAATCGATCCACTGGGGCTTTTAAGAGTGCAAATAAGGAGTCCCCTAACAGCATAAAAAGATACAAAAAAGGCTGGATGTATTGGTAGTTTTTGCAGTGCTTATTTGGAGGCTACATTTCAGTTAGGTCTTGGCACAGTGTAATTAATGGAACAAAATTTGCTGGAATAGCCTATTTACTTATTATGAATTCAAACACACTTGGGCACATTGGTTAAATTTGGAATGCTAGCGTTTTTGCACGTTTGGTAGAATGTAAGGAATATCGCCGTGCATCCTAAAGTTTCAGAAAATACGGATCTTAAAACTCTGCATAAAGAGGTCTCGTGTTTATTGTGATATGTGGAATACACGCAGAAAACTTGTGTGATAATCCAGGACATTTTCAGAAGTTACTCAGAGGAGATAAGGCACTATAGTCTACTTTAGCTTGGTTTTTTTGTCATTTCTTTTTAGTTAAATAAACGTCAGCCAAAACCACTTTTTACCGGACGTTTGTTCTCTGTGGCTCTTGAGCAGCATCTTCTGTCTTTTGAGTTAACTGAATAAACGTCAGCGCAGATTTCATATTGTCTGTCCGTAATTCTCTGTGGCTTTGTAGCCGCAGTTTCTGTCTTTTGCATTAACTGAAACAACGTCAGCCTAAGCCTCATTTTGGCGGATGGTATTTCTCTGTGGCTCTGTAGTCGCAGCTTCTGTCTCTTGAGTTAACTGAAACAACATCAGCCCAAGTCTCATTTTGGCAGATGGTATTTCTCTGTGGCCCTGTAGTCGCAGCTTCTGTCTCTTGAGTTAACTGAAACAACGTCAGCCCAAGTCTCATTTTGGCGGACGGTTATTCTGTGTGGCCCTGTAGTCGCAGCTTCTGTCTCTTGAGTTAACTGAAACAACGTCAGCCCAAGTCTCATTTTGGCGGATGGTATTTCTCTGTGGCCCTGTAGTCGCAGCTTCTGTCTCTTGAGTTAACTGAAACAACGTCAGCCCAAGTCTCATTTTGGCGGACGGTTATTCTGTGTGGCTCTTCAGACGCATCTGCATCCACTTCTGATGTGTTGTCATCCCTTTCGCCTCTCTACGTTTTTCAACTATTCATTTATTTGTAGCTTTTTAGCTGCATTTGTTCTGTATGGTTTGCTTAAATTAGGTATATTTTATCAAATTATAGGCACAACAAACCATTGTGTTGACGTGACTTTCCTTTCATATCCTCCCTTCCTTCCATAAAGGGGTTTGAATAATATCTCTGTAATGTGTGGTGCAGTGGCAACCCGGACCACTGCACTGTGACTGAGGTTGGCGCTAATGACCAAGCTGTCGACGCGCCATTAAGCCTCATCTCCCCCCCCCTTCCATAAATTCCCGGGTGGGGAGAGGAACATACAGGTTATTCAGCAGTACGGCCAGCTGCAGTGCTTAATTCTACTTGTGTGGGATTCTTTTAAACAATAATTGTGTAAGTCATAACGTAAAAACCATCATGTTGGCTGTATCTCCGGTTTTCACAAAGGTTTTTGATAGCTTAAAAGAGAAAACATATTAGGCTATCTCTGTGAAACAGCTACTGTGACTACGTCACTTTGGTCCCTTATTTTTTTTTTATTTGCAACATGTTTTATCGTTTTGCTCCTGTAAGAGTGGTAGTCTCGTTTCCGCTATATCTCTAACTGCGCCACTTAACCACTGTTTTATCTTGTTTCTTGGTAGCTTAATTACCTAAACATGCCATCCAATCCATGTGCACGTAGGACTGTAGTCAACCAATGTATTGTGGACTGCATTGAAAAGGTACTATTCTCAAACAGTAAAGATGGCTGTAGGTAAGCTAATTCTGTAGTAATTCAACAAAAGATTGTATTGATAGTTTGGAATTTGCAATAAAATAGTTGTCGTAGCTCAGCGAGTACCAACTCAACGTAAGACTTCAAAGGGAACTTTTCCATTATTTAAAAAAAGAATAACTACGAAACCAAGAACCTATATTCGGTGGAAGGGATATCCCTTTTATCGCACAAAGAAATAAAAATTTAATGAAATACGAACAAAGTCAAAGTACAGAATGATAAGACTATATTATACACAAAGCTACATCTTTTTTTCTAAAACAGTGAATTTGTGAAATCTAGATCTCTTCTAAGTATAGTATTACTAATGTTACACTGAGATAGTTCTTTTATATCTGAAAGAAGTGGTTCTACTATGAAATCTTTGCAAACATAAGATGCTTAGCAAGTTTAGGAATACACCACTACTTCAGATGTTATCATAAAACCGTTCAGACGCACTAAAAAAGTTCATATAATGATTGCAGGTAATAATATTACATCACTATTGGTTTGAACATGTATGCTTTATTGTTAATCAGATTGCCATTCATGCCAGTCTCGCAGAATCGTCCTATTTGTGCTACAACATCTGAATCGCTCCAAATGATGAATTTGACACTTAATGTAATACAAACCATCAATCTTGATGAATGCAACTGCCCTAGATACTGCAAAGAAGTCATATTCAATTCACGTGTGACGAAATTAGACAAGTCAATCAGTGACCTTGATAACTCCTTTTGTATAGACTTGTCTGACCCACACGACAGAGTACCAGTGATGCAGCAGCAAGCCCTACACTCTGATTACACATTGATCTGTGATATTGGCGGGGTTGTTGGTTTGTACTTGGGGTACTGCGTTCTAACTGTGGTAGAAATTCTAATTTTTACTTATACCAGGATTACACGTATCGTGAAAACACATTGTCTGGGAACTAAGATGAATTCCAAAAACGAGAATTCGATTGTTATCAAGCAATCTACTACTCACATTGCTACTCATACCGACGACAATGCTACTCACATTGATGCAAACGAAGGTCAAGTTCCTGGCTTCCAGGAAGTTATGAACAAACAATCATCAAAGTGGATGCGGATTATATGGCTTCTAGTGTCATTAATTTGTTTAGTGAGTAGTATCTACCAATGTGCAGATAAAATTAATCTATTTATTAGTGATCCTTCTGTAGTGGATGTTTTCAAGACTTGCAATAAGACACTTTTTTATCCTATGGTGACTCTATGCCCTGACAAATACCAGTTTTTAAACGATGCTGTAAACCTAAATATGTCTGCCCATCACAATATAAGTAATCCCGTTACGGATTTGTGGAATTCGTCAGCAATGCACATCATTCCCATTAAAGCATTACGAAATGATGTAAGTAATTAATATATCCACTAAACAAACGTTTTACGGATTCCCGACAAGCGTTTTTGCCGTTTGAAGTCGTGATATCAAACACCAAGTTCTTTTGCCAAATTGAATCGAACTAAATAATATTTCGAACGTTTAATGAAAATTTTGAAAATTGGTTACTGTGCAATATTCAGGTATTTAATTTAACGTCTGAAGCCTTAATACATGGGATGAACTAAGCGAAAGAACCTGACATTTGATGCCACGACTTCAAAAGGCAAAACAAAAAAGCTTGGGTTGAAATCAACATGTTTTGTTTTGGGTAACCATCATATTTTTTTGTATTGAGTTGCGATTTGTTGTTACCACTGCTAAGGTTACAATTGATTTTTTGGCAAAGTCAATCGTAATTTTTGTAGTCAAATACTTTAAACAGGAACAATTCTTGTTTTCCTGTGGTCTTGTCAGGTGCATGATTTAAGTAATTAATATCTCCACTAAAGAAACGTTTTACGAATTACCGACAAGCGTTTTTACCGTTTGACGTCGTGATATCAAACGCCAAGTTCTTTTGCCAAATTAATCGAATAAATAATATTTCGAACGTTTAATGAAAATTTTGAAAATTGGTTCTTGAGCAATTTTCAGGTATTTAATTTAACGTCTGAAGCCTTAATACGTGGGATGAACTAAGCAAATATTTCTATTATATACGGTACTTCATATTTTTTACTGTCAGTAAAACTGATATCTGTTATATCGTGGCCGTGCTATGCACATAGTATTACAAATGGTTTTATTTTTTACACTGGTTATAACGATAACGTAGTTGTAGTTAACCTTCTCATAATATCCAAATAGTTAAATAGTACGTTACTAGGTTGAAGTAACTGTTCGTTTACATATCAGTTCGTTTACATTCTTATAAATTCAATAAATTAATCTATTAATCGGTATTGAAGGGTTTGTGGTTTATTGCACACCGGTCTATTCTGACACGTTTTGGATATTGCGGGAAAAAGCTCTTGTGACGTCACACTCTATGCGTAGGTGCTCCAACTACGTCACGTATTTCTGTGATTTGTGGATCCAACATGGACGCCATTTTCGATCTAATGAATCGACGCAACTCGGGACTAACAAACTAATGAATATGTAAGTCGGACCGCTCCGAACATTAAAAGTGTGTTCGTGTGTATTAAGCTACCGAATTCCAATCGACAATATAACTGAAATTAGCACTAGACACCGGACGGCCAGCGCTAGCTCAAAATGGTAACTATGGTAACGAGTAAGTACGGCTTCTATGCACGACCCCGGTGCTGTTAATAGCGTGAACCATCTCAATTGTTCTTCTTTGGTCTCAACGTCTGCGTTAGCTATTTTTCGATGCTTACGGTTGTTTATTATTTACGAGGACAAGTCAGTTCAAGCTGTAGGCCTACGGGTTTGTCGGCAGTTGTTATACAGCAAATACCGCTTCGGTACCAGTTCAACGGACGACCACCACCAACCAGAATTTTGAGTACATATCTGGCCGGTGTTTTACCCATAAAATGCTTGGTTATTTCAGCAACTTATTTGATCAACGCATAGCTGCATTGCATTATATTCTTTTATTATTTGGTTTCCTAATAAAGTTATTAATTCGTCATCATGTAACTCTATCCTGTTTGCGTTGTTTACATAGTGCAAGCGCTGCGAAGCCAAACGATTATTATTGTGTAATCTCGTTAAAATTTTAACACACGATATTACTACATACACAATTTCCGTAGTATAAACGTAGTGTATAATGCCGGGGTTTCACATAAGTATTTTCTCCCCTTTTTAACAGAAACAATGAAGACGTTT
>JAHWFP010191264.1:625-20285 GCA_023313725.1 Lithobius niger
GTACTTTCTCAAACAAGTTCTTAATGAACTTCGAAATTATTACGGTAATAAAGTTTTATTGTTATTAAAATTATTGGTATTATAATAATTATTGTTGTTGTTATTGAAACCCAGTAAATCACCCAATCCTAGAAATGACATTTTAAAATCTTAGTTGCATTTAAAGTAATACCGGAAAGCAAGCTTATATAACCGGTTCGCAACAACACATGCAACAAAATCAGGTCATTTTGCGTCTTCCAATTGCTGGGTGAAAGCGTTGGACATCATAATTCTTTCTGCGAGTACATTCCAAGAATTATGGCTCTCGCAGGGAAGCAAGACTGTCCCAATTCCCAACTATGGTGCTAACTCTACGTTTTATCAACCACGCTGTCGTCCTCTGGTTTGGACGACAGCGGAACGTTGAATACAAAATGGCCGACAGACAAAATCACTTGCTCTACAGACATCTGGTGAATCATGATTAGGTCCCCTTTTTTAACCAAGCCTTTTCAAACTTTCTTCATATGGTGAACCCCTGAGAGATGCGCAGTGTCTGGTGACGTTTAGTCTGGTGACCTGTTCCAACCTATTAATATCTTAAACGTAATGGGATGACTAGGCGTGTACGCGTATTGAAGTTTCGGTCGGATAAACATCAAGCATAGTGTTGTTCATGATTTGAACACATTTTTTATCTGATTCTAACCTATTAATATCTCAAATGTAATGGGGTGACCAGGCGTGTATGCAGTATTGAAATTTTGGTCGTATAAACGTCATGCATAGTGGTGTTCACGATTTGAACACACATTTTTGAACCCATTCCAACCTATTAATATATCAAATGTAATGGGGTGACCAGGCATGTACGCGTATTGAAATTTCGTTCGGATAAATGTCATACATAGTGTTTTTCATGATTTGAACACAAATTTTTTATCTGATTCCAACCTATTAATATCTGGAATGTAATGGGGTGACCAGGCATGTACGCAGTATTGACGTTTTGATCGTATTAACGTCATACGTAGTGGTGTTCACGATTTGAACACAAACTTTATGTCCGATTTCCACAAAATTTGGATTAGGTTGGATTAAAAACTATGTATGACGTTTATCCGAACGAAATTTGGTCACCCCATTACATTTGAGATATTAATAGGTTGGAATCGGTTGAAAAATGTGTGTCGTACTGAACACTACTATGCATGACGTTTATCCGACCAAAAGTTCAATATGCGGACACGCCTGGTAACCCCATACTTTAGCTATAGTTTCAAGCGTAAAATAGTATAAATTTCAAATAAATTTGGTCCTGAAATTATTTCACGTCTGCGATGAAGCAGAGCAAACCATGCTTAAAAAAGGTGCTTGCTTATCACCATGCGGAACGCGCCTAAAAACAGACTTTTACCATGGCAGGCAGTCCCATGCCGTTTCGGAAAAGTGCGTATCTAGGCATCCCATCGCTATTCGGGTTGCTACGGCCGTAGAATCACCAGGACATCACAAGACATGAATGAAACGAACGCTCTTTAATGAATGTGAAAATAGATGAACACCGAGACAAGAGTTGAATTTCTCGTCCGACCCTCTTACACCTCTCCCCCCCCCCCCCCCCCGCTACGTCCAGCAACCCTTTCTTAAATGGATCCTCTTTCCCAAGCTGATAAAGAAATTTATAAAGAGAAGCGGATAATAAAGAAGAAGAATGACTCACTATCACGAGTCAAGTCGAAACTAGTTTCCGCTGGTCAAAACCAGGACGACATGTTTAATCTGGCAAAAATGAATACAGATCAGTGATGTTCATTTTTTGGAAGGGAATCGGTTGTGGTATACACGTCGAAGTAACAAAAATAACAAATAAATAAATAAAAATTAAAAAAGAAGCAAAACAAAAACGTGTCCAGTACGGTGATAAAATTGCAAAGTTGAAATATCGTCTATATCCCTACGAGTGGCACTACTTTGTGCTGAATGTTAACTGTATCGGCGGAGGGCGACTTCGAATATAGTTCGCAGGATTAGGCGGGAATTAGCTTAAACGCTGGCAGCCGTGAGAATATGGGACGAAAATATAGGTATGTGTCACATTTAACACAGAAATTGGGCCCGGCGACCCGCTAATAATTGTTAGATGATTCCTTAAAAAACTACTTCCGGTAGTGTATCGAGGAAATTTAATAAAAATAGCGAGTATTGTCCCTTTAAACCTAAAATCGCACCATTTTTTTTTATTTGTTGGCCGCTGACGCAATTTTCTGCAAGAGAATTATTTTTTCTGACTTATGACCTTAATACACACGGAGGGGGGGGGGGGGGCGGACCGTGGAAAAAAAGGTTTATAAAAAGGCCACAGGGGAAACAAAAGTTACTAAAATCGCTTCCTGGTGAAACTCCTTAACCTGCCAGGTGAAATACGGGACAAGGCAACTAACCTAACCTTGAATGTAGACGGAAGTTGACCGGTCGCAAAGCAGCTTATGTAACTGCAAGGTGCACCATGTACGTTCACACGAGGTGCGCCCTGCTATTCGTAAATAGCATGTTACACAAAAAACAAAAAACAACATTCTTAACCTTAACCTCCCAGGTGAAACACAGGACAAGGCAACTAACCTAACCTTGGTGTAGACGGAAGTTGACCGGTCGCCAAGCAGCTTATGTAACTGCAATGTGCACCATGTGCGTTCACACAAGGTGCGCCCTGCTATTCGTAAATAGCGTGTTACACAAAAAAACAAAAAAACAACATTCATATTTTTGTCAACAAAAAACTACAATACAACGGAACGAAAGTCGTTTACTTGTCCTGCGTGGTGAAATTTAAGCTAAGGCAACTGACCTAACCACGGTAGCAACAACAACATAAAAAGAACAACAAAAACGACAAAAAGGGCTTTTTTTTCCCTTCATTTTTCTTCCACGCACGTGAACATACAAAAGGAGTAGCGTATAAAAAATATCAAATCAAATTAGGATGTTTGTCACGTTGGCTTAGTTCAGTATGGGGCTATATTTGGTTGTTTTCGATGTAGCGACGATTATGACACCTGGTTCTGACCGGTCCTAACTTGTGGCTCACTTAGCACGATCAGCAGCGGTCAGAATCAAAATTATTAGCAAAAAAGCAAACAACAAAATTGTTTACTCTTTTTGAAATCTATAATGACGCAATCGTTCGGAGTTCAGCTCTTAGTAAAAGGCATGAGGGTTGGGGGTTGCGTGGCGGGGGAAGGGGAGGGGGGAGAGTGAGAAGAAAAAAAAAGAGTGCTCCGATGTCGTGTAGGATTCATTAGGATATGCCGAACGTTTGTAAAAAATTGAGAAACGGCCTTTTCGCAGAGGTCTTGTTAAAATCGTAGGCTACGGGCAGTTGGGGTTTAGCTTACTGACCCCCCTGAAGAGCCTTAATTTGTAAACAAAAACATGCTTGCAGTATTTAAACTGCAATTTAGGTTAACCTGCTTACGGCTAGTGGCTGCCGACCTAGTGGCAAGATATGGGACTAAATATGGGTAGGCCTAAATCTCATTGTATAAAGGTGTATTAAACGGATTTAAATTGTTCTTTTTGTGGTTCTGATGAGACACAGAGGAGAAGGGGTGGAGGGGGGGAAGGGGAATCAAGATCACCATCAAATGGTGGATTTGTCTGTATGTACGAGGGCGGATCATGTGAAACATCGCCCTTGACCATTTTGAAAAAATACCCTTTTTACCCTTTTGGAAAAAAATATGCCCTATTTTGGTTTTCCGAACTGATAAAATCAGAGTTGGTACACAATTTTTGGTTGAGTTTCTCTGCCTTTTCCAGGTTTCCCCTGATCAGATTTTACACATTTCCCTGACCTTTGGCGCATCAGCATATAATATTTTATACGATTGCTACCGTTCTCAAATTGGTCCCTGACTTTCTGCTTAGTTTGGATTTTCCCTGACTTTCCCCTGACTTTTTTTTTTACCCTTTTTCCTTTTCCCTGACTTTTCCAGGTTATTTAGGTTTTCCAGGTCCCGTACGAACCCTGTAAATGGTGGTGCTGCAACCAAGGGAAGGGCCCAGAAACTCAAAAAGGGAAAAAAGAAGGCCGGGAAAAAAAACAAAAAGACAATGACAAGCCAAAGAGAGGGACCAGAAGATCCCAAAAAAAGTCCGCACATAAAATAACCTCAGTATGCCCCTTTAACCAGAACTTGCCCCTGCCCTCTCGGAGGTCTCTGTGCACGGCTGCACGCTACTGAAAAGGACTATTTATTATTGAAATAAACATGTGGAAATGCCCTTAGCCTATGACTATACGGTTTCCACGAATTCAATACGCTTTCAATGTCCGACTTTTACTGGCTCAACAATTATTCGTTTCAGCTAAGCGACATGCAACTGTTCAGAGAAAACATCCTAGATAAAAACCCTCTCTTTTCAAGTGACAAGTAGGCTATTCTTTCATATAACCCCTCCACCCACCGACAACAATTTATGTCCCCACCCTGTAACAGGTCCCGGGTCAAGGCAGACAAATTAAATTCAAAATAAAAATTGAATTGAAAAAGGACACAGGATGCTTTTGTTAGCCAAAGAAAGGTGTCAGTCAGAATCAGAGAACAAATAACACGTCACGCTCACACTCCACGGTTAATAAATATGCTAAATACAGCCATGAATAACCAAGATGGCTGACTCAGGAAACGCATGTCGCCACAACAAAAGCCTCTTTCACGAAAACAAACCCCGAACCGGCCCGACAATTGGAACATCTTTATACGGACAGGTGCAGAGTGATCCGTGCATGGGTGCAGAACTTACCTACACCAACAGACAACAAGCGGCTACAGCGACTACCTAGTCACAACCGTTCTTCTGTACAGTAATTCCGCCACAGCCAATGGTGAGGTGCACACCTCCATCACGCATTGCAACAGCTATCTCCATTATACTATAATCTAAAAGCAGTAACCATCAAAATTGCCGGCTAAAAATATGTTAGGTTTTAAGCTTATTTACATTTTAGGCGTAATTGTGAGCTTTTAGGCCTAATTTTTACCTGCAGCTTTAATTTCGTAATAGAAGATAACGGAGATTTCGATTGTATAGTAAGCCTATTCATTTTTGCAACATGGTAAGCCTCCGGGCACACAGTCACAGTATTACAACGAACGCGCAACGTAGCCTATATAGATCAGTTGGGAAGTGACGGGAGAGACGCTATTGATGATGAGGCCAGCAACGACTCGTAGCAACTTGACGTTGCCGTGGTAATGTGATTTTAGGCCTAATTTTCATTTTATTAGGCCTAATTTTTTTTAACTGCAGTTTTAATTTAGTAAGTAGTAGATAAGCCTAATGGAGAATTTGGTTCGACGGTAAGCCTATTCATTCATGCAACAATGTGACGAGACTATTTTAAAAATCCTTTTGTTTTTACGGCTGCGTCATTTAGTTACGTCAAAGAAGTAGATATTAGCTATAAGGAAGTAACGACGTTTTAATTTGCCATGTTATTTAACTAACTTTTGACACTGAATCTAATGTTGTAAACTGTGGTCGTCTCTATCTGGTTGCAAAGTTGCCGAAAAAAAAGTGATTGACGGGCGGACAAAGTCATCTCAGCCGGTATGGATGTACAGAAAACTAAAACGAGTAGAGAAACTATCGGACGACCATTCTCGCAGCTAGAACTCAATCGCGATGGCAAAGGTGACATTGCCATGGTAACAACGCTAAATGGATTAGCTAAATCCGACATCGTTTGGGTAAATACTTGCAGTCTTATAATCCGTGCCAATAATATAAAGAATTCCTCATGACGAAACAATTTTCCCAAACGCTTCTGAAATCACGTTATTTGCTGTTTTCGTTGCGAGGCGGCAGACATAAAACCGCCGCCATGTTGGAATTTGAGGTGATTTCTAAAAAAATTTGAGGTGATTTCTAGCTGCGAGAATGCTAAAGCAAGTGGTTGCGTAAACCCGCCCTTAACAGTCCCTACGAGAAAATTAGAAATCTTGACCCGCAAATTTCGCCAACAGAGTAGTGACAATAACCCCTTATTTCGTGCGGAATTCGTATTTGGAACTGGTCGTACAGCTAGCTTCAAGGGGCACTGGACATACGCGGAGGTAAAAACATTAACGTAGTTTGCCAAACCAATGCTGCGAGAAGGGCTTTCTTGTACCAAAAAAATGCTCATTTCTTGACAGCTGCTGCAATTTTTAGCAACTGGATTTTTTTCTTATCTGATTCACAAGCTAATCCGGGTTCCCTCCCCCCCCCCCCCCTTTACCATCTGCATGTCAGCCTGTCTGCGACTGAGACTGTTCCGTACATCATGCGTTTGCTGTGTGCAGCATCCCAACCTAAGCGAATTATGAATAGAGATGTTGCACAATAGGGACTGGACAAAACAACGGTTTTCAGGCCTAAGAAATCCGATCTCTCAGTATGGACTTCACTAAAATGCCGTTTTTTTTTTTTAAAAGAATGTGGCGACCATGTTAGTTAAGGGGCATGGGGAGGGGGGCGAACATTCATTTGGGACAGCTCTGAGACCTATAGCACGGCCATGTAGTTTACAAATTTTAGGAAAGGATGGAATTTTTGGGAGATTTTCAGGAAAAATCAGTCAAAATGGAAATATTTTAGGAATTTTAGAGAATCTGGGAAACCTCCCAGAATCGCTTGACGTTGCCAGATTCTGCAGAATTTCCGTCGCTCACAATGCCACTTTAAGAACCAACTGATAAAAGTTTATTATGTAGATTCGACGACTTACTCTCTTTTAGCTTTCGGGGAACTACTTTTCGTTTAGGAACTACTTTGGCGACCTGTTGTGACAAATCGTTGCTACCGGACAAACAATCGTCGAAAGCCACTGAAAAAAGCTACTGCAATCACCGGGTCACCCAAATGGCTGGTCTCGAATGAAGGCCGGGTTTTAGTAGTCCGATACGTCCCACCTACTAATGTTTTTTTACGTACGTAAAGTCAACAATCCGTCACTATACGAATGTAAACATTTACCAGTAAATGGATTCTGAAACAAAAGTCACGGGTGAAAGAACCCGCCAAGTTTCAGCCAATCAAAAGTAGTGATGTCAGAACAAATCTGGCTGCCACCAAGTCGCTACATTACGAGTTGCCCAAGCTAATCCTACCGACCACTAGATCAAAGGTTAAAGAAAAACCTGACCATTGCTACAATCCATGGTCTCAAGTTTTTCATTTAACTTGTAAAGTAATAGTCGATGGGATTCGCCTGACAACTAATGTAGCAACGATATCGGAGCAAGGGCAGCCATTTTTGTTCTGATATCACTACTTTGATTGGCTGAAACTTGGCGGTTTCTTTCACCCGTGGGTTTTGTTTTAGATATCACTTCTTTTTTTTTTTTGGTGGCATCTTACTTTTTCCAGTGCCCAGTAAATGGAATAACGACTACAACAGATTAGTAAAGTACTCACCAGCAATAAAATAAAGCATATTGCATCAGCGTTAGCTCCTCACTGTCTCCACCAACATCCAAAACCGTTACAAACTCGAGTCTCCCAAGTTTTCGTTTCCAACTTTAACTTAGCTTCGTGGGGTGGCATCTGTTGCTTACTACCGAATGAGTCTTGTCAGGTTGGCCTTCGAGTCTGCCCTCCCCCGCGAGTGCGAACGAAGGAACCAAACAGTACCTCCTTCTCCCACAGGACGGGTCCACTCCCGGAGAGGGAGGGAGAGGATATCGATGGGTGGACAGGTCAAGGGTTCCGAGGCAGAAAGTGGACTAGATAACCCAACTTCGCACCTCGTTGTCATGTGTGGTTTCAATGGCGGCAGGCTGTCGGACGCTGGCCAGTAACAATTCAAATACATTGTCGAAATCTTGCTAATTCTTCCTAGTGTCAACAAAGCTGGAGCGCCGAATTTGAAACGCAGGGCTACAACTACAGCTGAGCTTTGGCGGTCAGTACTTAGCAGTACGCAAAACCATCGCTCAACGTTAGTACCCCTCCCAACCGGCTTACCACGGGAAATTCGACCTGATTAAACTAACGCAACTCACTTCAGGAAATACTAGCCTTGGTAATCGCATGACACTTTTAATTCGAAAATATATTGAACAAGCGGCTGCAGCGACTAGCTAGTCGCATCCGGTCTTCTGTACACTTCCGCCGCTTTCGGGCCACTTCCGGTTTTTTGAAATTCAGTCTAACTAATTTTTGGACGCTGAACCTAATGGTGAATTCCGTTTGTCTCCACCTAGTACGGTTCCATTCATAATGGCTCACTTGTCGGCCACTTCCGGTGACTTGTGAGCCTCTTCCACTTCACACTTCCGGGGTTATTTGTCACGCCGTTCAACAAAATTGTTGGACGCTGAATCTATTGGTGAAAACCGTTTGTCTCTATCTGGTACCGTTCTAGAGATGAAAAAGGTGACGGTTGGACGGACAAAGTCGTTGCTATAGTCTTCGCAGCCCTTTCGGCTGTACAGAAGACTAAAAACCCAATCATCTGCACAACGAATCCCCCCCCCCCCCCCCACCCACCCATAAAAAAAAAAGCTTCACAACCTACCCCGAGAAATGGGATGAGGAGAGGAGGATTTTTTATTACACAAACGATTTATCGAAAAACGCCAAAAATTAACTTATTTATACCTCATGGATCAAGTCCACACATTTTGTATGCATTGGACATTTATGGGACAATAACAAATAATGAAATATCCAGACTGCAAAAACTGCAAAACAGAATGATTAGGCCTAAAATATTGTTTGCCAAAAAAAGATTTGCATTCTGCTACACACATTTTTTCAAAAAAATGAAGATTTTAAACATAACACAGCTATAAAATTATACCATTCTGTTAAAAAAAAAAATTTATCATGAAATATTGACGACAGGCCAATATCAAGGATAAGAAATATCAAACAAAAAAGTTTTCCTTTTTTCCAATCACGACCAGAAATAAATTTGGAGAAAACTTAAAAGTTTACTATGAACCAAGCATTCGTAATAAGCTGCCAGACAAAAATTGGAGAATTTGCCATTTCAAACACCTCAAAAAAATGTTTAACACAATTTCTTACGAACATTATTAGCCGCAAATGATCTGTTATCTAATTTCGTATCCATGTCTAATCTGAAATTTTATTTAAAAAATGTTACAACAATTCTTTTTTTGTAGGTTTGGAAATTGTTGCACTGAAGACTTTTGAGTAGTTTTTTTTTCTTCAAATTTGTTGAAATTGTTGAAACATACTATTTTTTGAGTGTTTTTCAAATTCTTTGAAATTGTTGTCGACCATACTAATGTATACCAACTACGAGCCATGGCTTCGCGATGGATTGGTGAAATTTGGAAGTAATCAAACAAACAAACAAACAAACACGAACGAGTATTGCGTCCCACACGTCCAGCATAAACCAGGCATCGTGCTGAATCTGTATCGTGTCAATGTTTATTGATTTTCCTGCCCACCCACCAAAACTAAACTTCTCCCATTTTCGTTCTAGTTTTTCGCTAGCATATCCCCAGGTGGATGCGTCGGGAGCCGACATGATTCAGGTGTGTACGTATGACGATGCGTCATGAGGAACAGAATAATGGAGCAATGAGTGAGGGGTGATTCACCTACCAGTACCTAGGCCCCCAGTCGATCATTTTTGTTCAGACATGACAACCAGCTTAAGAATGATTCAGACCAAAACGTAGAAAACGAGCCGCCGACAAGGAAATTTAGCGGCGAGGCTAGAAATTTCTTGTTCTACTTCCAAAAACGTGAACAACAGATTAGTCTGCGAACCAGCTGTCAACACCTCTTAAGAACAGTATGAGAACATGCTGAGAACATCTTTAAAATTTCGTTGGAAAATTCCATCAAGTTTCCAAATTACAGGCTTTTGCCGAATGTGGCTTGTTAATCTTTTTTGAACAACATGAGAGAGAAAAAAAAAATGTCGTGCTTACCAGCTTGCCCTAAATCTGACCCGTGCAGCGCTCAGTACACAAGTGCAGGACGTAACCAATGCATCCATCCTATGGGTAGGGGGGTCCGTGGGAATGCTTTTCTTCTCCCTCCCTCCCTCCCCCCCCCCCTCCTCCTCCGGCGCGGAAAAAATTATAAACAAGACGGAAATCCGAATCAGATCGAAGTGATAACTGAATAAATTTATTGTATCGTTTTTGTTGTTTTATTATTATTTATAAAAAAATTAATTTAAACACCTTCAAGAAGCTTGAATAGCTTATTGTACTGGCCATTTACACTTCAAAAACATAACAACTAGAAGTTCACCAGACAGTTAGAAGTTCACCAGACAGGGAACGAGTCTCATCAGGGAACACCTGTACCTCCCTACCCTGCCCTCTCCTAGCGTTTTATATTTCCTTTAATTCCCTCCCTCCCCAGCCCTACCCCCACGGCTTTTTTTCTGTGGGTTTTTTTCCCCAGCTGTTCTTTTCCCTCTGCATTTTTTCTACAGGCTTTTTTCCCGTTTTTTCCCACCCCTTCAGCTTTATTTCCATAGCTTACTGAAAACGCTCACGTTTTCAGTTTAGGATGAAGATATTTTCATATAACCTCTAAAATAGCTATAACAAATTAAACCTATCACGTTTTTTTTTTTAATTCTTCAATGACTGTACACTAAGTGGCGGAATTATCAACAACCCAACCTTTTTCGCCGGTAACTGATAATTTAACCTCGTAACGGTATTATCGATAACTTTTTCGTCTCGGCCCCTGCATCTTGTTTCTAATGCAACGTACTATGCACATTGCAAATACCACGTATTGATAATTTTCTCAGTCACGCATAGCATTTTCCTGCTACTAAAAGAACGCGTGGAAAAAAAAAACCCGCAGAAAAGAAAAGTCACAAATTTACTTTAGCAAAAAAAAGTCACAGGAAAAAAATTCACAAATTGGGGAATATTGTGATAATTTCCATGACATTCGAATACTCGAGCAGTGAGTTTCCAGCACTTCTGATTGAGATGCTTTAAGGCGTCAATCGTTCCCAGGAGATGTGCGGCCCCCCACAGTTTAGATTGCGCGCGCCCGGAGTTTCAGTCTTCGTATATTCCAGCAGTGAGTTTCCGGTACTTCTGTATGGGGGAGGCTTTAGGATATTTGTCGTTACCGCATGAAGCACAGCCCTCCACAGTTCTGACTGCGTACTGCGCCAAGCCTATTCCATGTACGGTTCGTTCTGGTAGCGTGCGATCGAACATACGAAAAATAAACGACGATAAACACCCAGAAACAATAAATCCCAGCTTGTGAACGCATAATGAGAGATGCGTACAAAGGAACTGTCTTGGAGTGTCTCGGCATCAAAACAAAGACCTCAAAGACCTCACACTATGCAAGTGTTTGGCGTTTTTTCCTCCCTTTTTTCCGTTTTTTTTTTATAGTTTAAAATGCAACTGATCATTGAAAAAAAGATCGGTACGCCACTAAGGGTTGTGGTATTACTACCGGAAACAACGAACTGGAAAATTCCCGTTTTTCCATCACCTCAGTACTCCCCACCGCGAAAAAGACGCGTGCCACAACAAATTATAAAAAAAAAAAACATTACTAAAAACGATATCGCCATAAACAAAACCCAAATAAAAAAAAAAATACTTAAAAGAGAACGAAAACAAACACAGCAGCCATTAAAAAATAAAGTATTGCCACATTTCAAAACCCGTGCACCCCACAGTTCATTAATTTAGTGCCATACGTTACTAATACCCGTACAGTGTCCCGTTCCGCCTTAGGCCACCCCTATGAATTACACCCACGTGCACACACGACAGGGAAGGCCCTTGTAACTCGATAGAACGCAGCTGGTTCTTCCCGGAGTCCTCACTCAAATTTTTATCTCCTTCTCTTGAGACAACCCTTTTTTTTAACCCCCATTTTTTGCAGCCAAATAAAAATTAATCGGGCTTGTTTTTCGCCTAATATATTCGAATCGCATACTAAAGGAACTTTAACCTCATTTTTTTCCGTCGTTTTTTTTTTTCAATGAGGCCCATAACTTTTTTATGAATTAAATTATAGCTTGGCCTTTTGTGACTTCCAAAGTGTGACATGTCCCTACAGGATTTATAATTGCAGCGCTGCTTGACCTTAAAAGGGGTTTGGGGCTATTGGTTGGTCAAAACATGGGGCATGTTTAATGTCAACACCATAACATTAGTACAAGTTTAAGGCAGACACTTTATTTATTGTTAGGAAGGGGAGAGGATGGATAAATTACCTTTGTAGCTTAGGGAGGGATTTGGAGGAAGCTTGGTTAAACTGAATTTTTGCTTTGGCGACCCACTCTTAAGAATTGTTTTCCCATTTTTTGTTAAAGGCGTTAATATTTTATGGGACCCTCTCATCAGTACCGGCACCAGGAATAATTGTCAGGGGGGACATATTGTCAACGGGCTTTCTAGTAAATAACAGTAATTAGAAGTTATATCAATTAATTAAACAAACAAAATGCTTGATGTGTTGTGTAAGGGATGGGACCTTGGCGGCCAGGGGGTAAAATCATAAATAATTTGTAGTTTCAACTATTGAATAACAAGAAAATCCCACAAGTTCGTTGCTGCATTTGTTTTAAGTGTCGGCATGATTACCCGGCGTTTTGGCTTGTGATTTTGTCTGAACTCTGAATAATTTTTTTGAGGGGAGGGGGGGGGGGAGGAGGGCACAACTAAAATGTAGAGGGTTCTCCCCCCCCCCCATGCTCGAAGCGCCGTGACTGCCTCATTTCTTAATTTCGCACCCGTCTAACTCACATCGCACGATGTATTTGCCCGTGCGCGGAAAAAAAGCCACGGGAAAAAAAGAATTGTTTTGTCGATTTTTGGCTTTTTCCGTGTTGCTGTTTTTGTTGTAGGATAGGTTAGCAGAGGGGAAAGAAAAGCCTGGAAAAACAACCGAAGCAAACAGCTAATAATTTGGAATTAAAAAACCCTAGCACGGACAGCGCTAAGATAACAGATAATCTCAAAAAGATTACCGTCTTTTTTTTTCCTGTGCTATCCTCCCTGCTCGCGTTAGCCTGAGCCCAACGTAGAGCGACAAGTTTAACAGCGTTTCAACATTCTAAACGGTATTTTAATGTCATGTTTAGCGCAGGAAGACACAGTGCATGTGCCAACAAGTTAAACGGCATCCAATTAGGCCCATACATGCCGAGTCACATCGAAGAATTATAGACTTGTTGTGGTAACTAGGGACAACTGTCTCAAAGTCACGAACGATGCTTGTAGCCTATAAATCTGCCAGTGTCGTGGAAAATGTGTGATGTATATGTGGTGGCGCAACTTCCAATGGGTTTGTTTAAATTATTATGGGTTTGTTCAGTATTATTATTATTAAAAAAAATAGGATAATATTGTGATTAACGTAGCTTTCAACTGCTTTGTTGTAGTCATACTGTCATGCAGCGGGAAAGAGAATATGGCGTAATTTAAAAGTTTACGTCCCGTTTTGCCAAATCCCGTTTCGCCAACTACCCTTCACGATATTTTAGGCACACGAAACATTTAAAACATTTAAACACGAATATTTATAACATGACAATGGTCAGACACACACCCGTTTTGTAGGATAATTTGTTTTAAATTACGTGCCTCGCTCGTGCTACCGCGCTCGCCGCGGCTAAACACATAACATCAGAAACCGCAACTAATCACGAATTATTTCCAATTAGGCATGCATCTTTAATTTCTACAATGTTACATTTGTGAAGAATATTTTGATTTTGCGAAACGGGATTCTGCAAAACGGGAATTCCCGTTTGGGAAAGGGTAACCATTATGTGTATAACTAACTATTCTTAAAAGAGAACCCTGGCATTGACCTAGTGACGACCAAGCATTCTAAACATTATTTAAAGTACACGTTTTTCCGTCTCTATTACAAGTTTTGAAAACGCTAATAAATCAATTGGTCTTATTCTACCACTGCTTGTCTTTGTTAAATGTTTGCCTTTTAAAGCCCCATTATATAGAAATAAGGTGTATTACATTTCGTGTAATTAAAATTTTGTCAAATTCGTTTTGGCGAAACGGGATTTGGCGAAACGGGATTGGCCCCCGAGGCAAAAACTGTTCATCTGCTTTTTTTTGGCAAAACGAGATTTGGCAAAACGGGCGTTCTCCCGTTTAAAAGTCAAGCACAAACGCACACCTATAGGGCAGTGACATTTGCCGCCATATTGGCACCAGTATGGGTTTTGAAGGGCATAACTACAAGGTGCACTACATAAAAATGGAGGGAAAACCAACGGAAGCGCGGATTTCTTATGCTTAAAATAACGTTGTTTTCTCCAACAACAAAAATCGCGCGTTTTAGGTCTAAGAAATCACTCTTCACAGCATCGGCTTCAGTATGACGCCCTTCTGTTTCTCTCTGCAGTGCCCCTTGCAGCTAACCCATTAAGGCTCCAGCATAGTTATATACAATAATACTACGTCGTGTCACTGCTCTATTACTCCTTGTAACAATGGTTAAAGAATAACGTTTAACCTACATTATTTTTCTGTGGGATGAAATAAAAACTTGTCCCTTTAAACAAGTTTCCACATCCAAATACTTAGGACTTCATCTAGATGAAATATGGAAACATAACGCACACATGCTGAATGTTACTAAAAGACTTGGAGCAATTATGCCTAAATTATATCAAATTAGAGCATATTACGTATTAAAAACAGAAAACTAATTTATAATGCTTGGATCGTAACCATACCTACTATATAGCATTGAGATCTATGGTTTCGTGCCAGATTATCTGATTTCCAAACTACAAATACACACAAAATAATACTGTTAAAATCTTATCTAAAGCTGATAAAACAACTAAAAGTATACAAAGGAATTGTACGTAGAAAACATGATATGATACTAAATATAAAAATTCTCCGAGATTATCGTATCTATTTAAAATATGTTTTCAGTGTTTTAAATTGTCAGGATGTAAATAGTATCATGAAACCGATGGAGAAAACACTTAAATTTAAAATTGCCTAACTGGCACAACTTATATGGTACCAAAACAAACTATTTTTTTTTTTACCTAGGCTTATGAATAAACTACCTGTGTATATTTTGCTAGTAAGTAACTATAATGAACTTAAATGTAAACGTTTATATTGGCTAATTCTCGGTTAATATCGTAATTTATTTTTTTCTTATTTTGTTTGTACTTTTTTTAAGTACGTGTGTTAGCGTTTAAATTTTCTTTCTTTTTACACGTATTTGCCTGTAATAACTTTGCTTTGTAAATTGCAATAGGATTTACAATTTGATAATCATAATCATCCACATTGACATACGGTTTTGTACTGAGGCGGCAACACAGGATGATTTAGCCAAATGGTGTGTGCAGGGAGAACCGAATAAGAGCCCCGGAAGCTGATGCATTTTTGCTATTTCCGCCATTTTCTAGCCTTGTAAAGTGCCGTTGGAAACATTTTTATAAAACCAGTTTTGCTAACTGTATTATACGCATAACAAAATTTTGCATTGTACATTTTTTTAAGTTTTTCAGACGAGATACGCTACTTATTTTTTAAACACTGATACTTTGTTAGAAATGTTGGGAATTTTGAGCAAAATATGAAGTTAGTAATTCTTACTGTTTATCTTTACTGATTTTCGTATTTCTCCATTTGTTACCTGGTTACTTTTGTGATTTTAAGGAGAAACCAATAGAAGTATAAATTAGCTAAGATGAAAGTTGCGTCTTTGACCTCAAAATGCAGCCAACTGACGGTAAATAATTTTTCAGCTATGGAAAAAGTGACTTGGCAAATTTGCCGAATAAGCTTTCAAAATATCACAGAGGAGGCGAATCGCCCCATCACCCCCCTCCCCCCCCCACTAGTTACGCCACTGTTGACATTGCTCACTTCTTCACGGCTATTTTGTGTTTTTTACTAAAATTTTTGAAAAAATTAAAAAATCTTACAAATTTGTATATTAACTTTTTTTTATTTATTATTAACGGCACTTCACAATGCTGCATTTTCCTTCGACCGAAAAAAATCACGGAAAAATATCAGTTTTGGTCTGGAAACCGGGAAAAAATCAGGCAATTTCACAGCACGAGTTTCTTAAACGCCACTCTGTTCTAGCCGCGTGGTTGCGCTGCGAGATACATGCATAAACTTACCCTTACATCGTATATAGGATTAGGGTAAATTCTTCCCGATCGACACGTTTCTCTCAGCAATCCAGAACTCAAGACGAACACTCACTCCCCCTCTCCCCCACATCACAGCGGCTGCGTCGAAACATTTTTCATTTTTACGGGTAAGAAGTGAAAAAGAAAAGCGTCGAAGATTTACGGCCGTTTTCTTAGCTTGACATAGCGAAAGCCGCAGAAACGATGTTTTTACCCTCCTTTCTTTTTACCACGCTTACCCTACATCCCCCCCCTCCCCCATCTAGCAAATCAAAACAAACTATCCCAAATCATCTCTATTCTGCTGACATACACATTAACCGCCTTTCAACAACTCTTTTTTTTGTAAGTAATAAGTCTTGAACCGATTTGACCCAGCTATCTCAAAGTCTTCCAGTAACTAATCCTCACTTAAGGCGTGTTGCGTAAATAAACACACACAATTGCTATAAATCTTAAAAAGGGGGCATTCCAATGTTGAACACTTTTGCGTCATGGTTTAGGACGCGTTTGAACGCGGCAACGCAAAAAAAAAAAATCATGAATTAAAAAAAAATCGGGTTTATTTATCGGGGTCTGAAATTCACAATTACTCGGCCAAGAGAGGTGCTACAATGAATTGTTACTTCAATGATTTCAGCCCAGTGCTCTGATAACTGGTCTTGCCCAGTGCTCTACCTCAAATATCTCAGAAAACAATCGGTGGTAAACGCCAACATTTTTGCTGCACATCTTCGGCGCGCAAACTTTTGGATAGTTGAACAGGAGCGATATAAAAGGTATCCCGTGCGGGTCGACGGAATGTTATTAAATCGTACACTTACGCACTATTATCATCAATGGAACTCGCGCTGAACATCTTTAGCGATAACTTTGTCTCACGATTGAAGTCATTATTTTTGTACTCGTGTGTTGTCCAGAGCGACATGAGAAGCGTTTTAGCATCGAGGTAAAAGCCCCGGCCATTACCGGAAATTGACTGGGATAGCAATAACTGAAAGATTCTTAGATCGCTCTGGACAACCTAGTGGTACAAATAATGACTTAGTATGTGAGACATGTTAACAATTACGACGTTCAGCGAGAGTTTCAGTGATTATAATAGTGATTATGGAAAAAAAAAAACAAGAAAAAAACGGATTGTTCTACGCTATGACTTCTGGCTGGTTTTACCCCTTTCATTATACTATGTATAGCACTCTGTATGAATGCGATGCGCGAGCGACGGAGGCAAGCCCCTGTGACTCAACTTCAGGCACGCGCGTGCCGGGTGGTTGACGCCTCTTAGAGTTACTATAGTAAAGTAAGATTATGGAGATGTTGAATCAACTGGCCTGGAGCCGGGAAACGAAACCCACAGCTTCTCTCCCAGACGGCCTTGTGACAAGGGATGGAATATGAAGCGACAGTCCTTCCTCCTATGGACGTGCATGCATTCATTAGCTCCTGGTTTTAAATTCCAACAATAAAGTTTCGTCACGTTTGCTGCCATTAAAACCTCGTGAGAACGTCACTTATAGTCACTTATAGCTACTTGCTTGCTCACTGGAAGATCCAAAATAAGGAGGAACACAGTTACGAAAAGTAAACAAGAATTTTCTGGGAAACGCAAGTGTGCCCACTATCGAAAATTACCTTCCATCTATGTTACACAAAAGGTTTCCTAATGGCCTCGTGACTGCTTTCCAACGAATAAAAACGTAACTCTGCCCTGACGTAAAGTTATTTTTTTTTAACAAACTTTCAGCTCGACACGCTCCGTAAACAAGCAAGCATGGTCTGCAACGTGACACGAACTTTTAGCAAGATAGCAGTAACCGCAAAAAGAACAAAATAGCACCGCAGACACACTGACGATCAGAGAAATAATGAGGGAAAAGGCTTTTTCTTCCCAATATCTATGATAGCACCCACAAAAATAAATAAATAAATAAATAAATAAATATATAATTTTGTGTTTAAGTATGTTAGTTTGGTTAGTTGTGATAATCCGTAGGTTAGCGTCAAATTTCATGCGACAGTTTGTTGCTTTATGGGCAAGGTATGCTGGTTGTTGGCTGAGCTAAATAGTGAGTGCTGGTTTTAGACGGTAGCTAACTAGACGAAACGACAAGTATTAACGTATTGTGGCGCTTGTTATTTCGTTATTACTGAGAAATTTATGGGGAAAATCTAGGGGGAGGGAGGGGGGCAGAAGAAAAAAGCCTGCGTAGGAAAAGAGTAGGGGGGGGGGGGGACAGCCTGGAAAAACAGAGGAAGGAGAAAAAACAGCGGAAAAAAAGGCCATATACAGAAAAAAAGTTTCGAAAGCAGTGTCCTAGTGGAACTCCGTATATACCCTGCCTAACGAACTCGAGCCAACGCAACTGAGCTAACATAACATGCAATAACAGTTAGTATATATATGGCAACAAGCAAAACGGCTGATAATGTAGCGGCAGCTACTAGCACGGAAAATCCAAAAAAGTGTAATGACAACTTTTTTTTAATTGCGTGAAATCATTTAAACCCATCAATCGGTTATCTTGATTTTTGTGTTTTATAGCAGCCTAAAATAAAGCCAATATTAAATAGCGTATTTTCTAGGGATCGGCCGATATGACTTTTTACCCATACGATACAATACCGATGAAGGGTAAACCGATCCGACCGATACGATACCAATGTCGATACCGATAATAACAAAAATAAATCACGACTAAAAGTTTAAATTACATACAAAAATTACAACTTCGGTTCTGGTTTAGCATGGGTTCCAACTGTTGAGTTTATTCAAAAGATTCTGTGCAGTACCAAGAGCATTTTTCCTCTTTTCCTACTTATGACTTCAGTACATTCATCTTCTCAAGTTAGATTTTAGTTGGTTGGTTGTAAAACTTAGAGCACTGGAACTGTCACGTGCTACATTTTCATTACAAACTGAGCAAACGGCTTTGCTTTTCTGAATTGGTTATTGCTTTTGCCGCGTTTGGTGTCAGTTTTGCAGGGAAGACAGTTCCGTTTCTTGGCACAATAAATATCTGTATCGGAAGCCTTATATTGGGCGATACCGATATGGCAAAAATACCGATAAATACAGATGATACCGGTATCAATATCGGACTATCCCTAGTATTTTTCCCCTTTGAAAACTCTGTAAACCCGGGCGGAGTACGCCGTGACGTCACGAAATGGAAAAGTCAGAGGTGGTGACCCGGATCAGCCAATAAAGGCCTTCGACGGTTCGAGAATCCTCCGCCACACCACAAACCGGTCCTGTGACGTCACATTCTTGTTTATAAACAACATCTTGTTGGGCAGCGGGGGAAGAAAATTTATTCACATAACATGTAATATCGTTAACCAAAAATAGAACGAAGAAAACAATAAAAACGAAAAACTCTACTTTCAAGGTAGCAAGGCAAGGGAGTAGAAGAAAATGAAAACTTAGGATAAAAATAAAGGAATAGAAATTAGATCTTCAGACACAATTTCGTCGGCTCACGTGGACCTGAGCAAGTA
>JAHWFP010191264.1:24911-36473 GCA_023313725.1 Lithobius niger
CAGAAAGCTGTGGAACAGTGGGGAGGGGTAAATGTGAAGGGGGAAATTTATCTACGATCTTTTTTTTTTGGTGGGGGGGGGACGTCAGAATTGGTCCGTTCTGTACTTCTCTCGGCACCCTAACGTAAGCGAAAGTTTCCATTTTCCTTAACTACGTTTCTTCTGTCCATGAAACGTTCATAAGGTTCAAAGTGTGTGTCTCTTTGTCAACCGCCACTACAATCGAGCCCATTGAATTTGTCTTACAACAACAAAAAATAGAAAAAATTAACGAAAAAAGAAATTAGCACGGAATAAAAGGGGTACGGGCGGGTCGACCTTAATAGGAGACAAAACCCTACGGATTTTTGCACCTCCCTTTTAACTTCCTCTTCGATGGTAGCAAAACGCCGCGGGGCACGGAGGACAATGGCCATGGGTCCCAGACCAACCCATCACCATTATCGAACTGGATCGAGGCGAAGACCACGCCTACATATCTCGAGAAAACGTGCACCATATTTCATCCGAGTGTAGCCTCTTTCCCCTATCGCAAGCCAATGAATTAATTATCACCAGACCTCCAATGCCCCTAGCCGGAATTTCGTTGCCCCACACTGACACTTTATAAATACCAACAAAAAAACGGGTCGGGATAAATGTTAGGACCAGCAGCGCACAACGCGTATCATTGTTAAAGGGACACCCGGACTGCCTTGTAACATTCCGCGTGCCAAATTACAGCTACGCGCAGATCGGCATCCGAGCAATAACGCCGCCAAGGTCGGCTGGGGTGGTAGCTGCGTTCCTCGCATAGCTGCTGTCTCGGTTGGCTTTGGGAATAGTGACACGAGACAGAATCAAGTCAACGATTGTGTCGTCACAAACCGGAATGATTCTCGTATTTTAAAATCACAATTTACAATTTTCTAGGTTAGTGTCTTATAATTTTGCTTCGGCGATCTATTGGAATAATTAATTTTAATTTTTAACGCATTAGTCTATTAGATTTTAGATCTCATGGTAATTATTAGAAAATTGGTAGATGTACACACAGAGATGAAACTTCATGATCATTTGTACATGCGCAATGCATCATTTAGTGACGGGTCGTTCTTAAATACAGTTAACAATATTCAACAGAAAATCTTTTAGACGCCACATTTTAAAACGGTTTTTTAGCAAGGGAAAGATTAACGGTAAGGAAATATACGTTTGGAGCCGTACTTGTAGTGGATCGAGAAAAATGGCGCTGGGAGGTATATCCCTTTAAGCATCCTTCTAGAACAAAATAACGAAATTAATTCAGTGTCGACGTCCTAATATGGTTAGCCTACTGCTTCTTTAAAACCAAAACAAACGCGATACAAAAAAATACACCAAAATACCAGAACGACAGCACTGCCATGCTAAATCGGCTGTTATTCGTATTATAAATTTTTAAAGGAGTTTACCGCATTGTCATACAAAATAGTCAATATTTGTAAGTTATGAACGAACCAACAAAAATGTCGGAAATGCTAACAACCGCACTTACACACATGCAATTTCCCAATTGTTTATAATCCCAATATTTGATCCCAATAACCCCAATAATCCCAATATTTGATTATTTAATTAAAAATCATAAATTTTTATCCGTGTACATTTTAACAAGTAAAGGTGAAACTTCAATCATATAACCCTTTATAAACATTTTTTATAAAGTAATAAATGAACTAATAAACTAATATTTCTAACTATATGGACATGAGTATATGTCCACGCGTCATCAAAGTTAAGATTCTTTAATCACAATTTTTCACGTACTGGCTAACAAACGATGATTTTGGTTCACTTCGCTCACTCAATCAGCACGTCTCCCTTACCACCATAAAACATTCTTCCGCCTTGCCTTCAGTGACAGCGTGGTGAAACCGAATTTCTATAACGGGGACTGTCAGCAACTGCTTATTTCCAGTTTGGCATCCTGCAGTCCGTCTCTCACGTGCATGTCCATGCGTCATGAAAATTCAGTTTCTTTAATCGCAATTTTGTGCATACTGGCTAACAAACGGTAATTTTCGTTCGCTTCGTTCACTCAATCAGCGCATCTCCCTTAACACTGTAAACCCTTCTTGCCTCTCTGGTGAAATTAGAGTCAAGCTAAATGATCTACCCTGACCTACAAAAGTAAACGGTCCAGGAAACAAAAAAGCCAAAAATAAAAAAAGCTGCAGAAAAATACTTGGTTAAACTCTTTTGCCTGTATGGTGCAATTCGGGCCAAGGTAATTGATCTATCCTAACCTAAAAAAAAAGTTCGGGACAATAGCCGAAATAGAAAAGCTGCAGACAAAAATACGTTTCATGGTGAAACTCTTTCGCCTACCTGGTGAAATTCGGCAACTGACCTGACCTAACCTAACCAATAAAAAAAAAACTTAAAAAATATGTAGCTTATGTCTTTTTCTCCACGAAAGGTCCCCGGACCTTTTTTCCTCTGACCTTTTTTTCCAGGTCCTTTTTCCATGGACCTTTTCCCCGCTCAACCTGTGTGTGTAATCTCATAGCAAGCTCTGAAACTGTTCGTTTTGGTTTTAAATTAACAACTATCCAAATTGCCCGCTCTCCTCGCTCCGTCGTCTCGCTACGCTCCAGATTTCTTGTGACAACTTGCACATTGCTGGCGTATGTTCCACACCAAAAATAGTCGACTGTAATGTAGTATACGTGTTTCCGAGGCTTCATTCACAACGTTACGACCTTTAATTGCTCAATTCGCCTATTTTTACGATTGCCATTCCCGACTTCTACAGAAAGCCAAAACAGCAAGTAGAAACACGCTCGAGCCCTACAGGTAGGCCTCCATTCAATTAGGCGGCTAAATGGCGGCTGATGAGGGGGTTCTTTCAAAGCCTTTACACCTGCAATTTCCTGGGGAGGAAGCAAGGCCAGCAGGGGGGTCAAGTGGTTTCTGAGGGGCAGGGGTAGAAAAGTTGGGGTGTTAAACCAATTGGTGTTAAACCTCCCCTTTGAACCACTCCTCCAAGTAGGAACAATACCGACGCCTTCCGAAAAGGAAAAAAAAAAGGGGGTATTAGAAGACAAAAAGCGTTAGATAAGAAAAGAGACTGAAAATGATTGTGTTCAACTCTATGGGGAGGGATGAAGTAGTGTAAATGTTTAATGTACTAAGATAAGATCCCATGGCAATACTCGTTTTTGAAGGAGGTTTTCAAATGAGTTATTTATTAGAGGCAATTTCTGCTTGTTGGAATCAGGCCGGTAAGGCATCCGTTTTTGGCGAAGGTTATCGGCTTTGGTAATCTGGTGTGTACGTGATGGTAATCCATAGTAAAATCCACCGTATTCCTTGTTTAATCATCGGGTAATAACAGTAATATGGTAGCACTCCGGATATTCCCTAGTAATCTTCAGTAATCATCAGTATTCCATGGTAATTCAAGGTGTATGAAACTTACATGTATGAAACTTATAAAATCAGTGGTAATTCGAATATCACATGTTCTAATCTACTAACACAAAGTATTCCATGGAGAACCCAGTAACCTAGAGTATTCCTTGCAGTAATCCAGTAAAGCAAAGCATTCCTTGCAGTGATCCAATATGCAGAAGTATTCCTTGTAGCAATTCAGTAATCCGAAGTATTCCTTGCAGTGATCCAATATGCAGAAGTATTCCTTGTAGCAATTCAGTAATCCGAAATATTCCTTGCAGTGATCCAATATGCAGAAGTATTCCTTGTAGCAATTCAGTAATCCGAAATATTCCTTGCAGTGATCCAATATGCAGAAGTATTCCTTGTAGCAATTCAGTAATCCGAAATATTCCTTGTAGCAATCCAGTAATCCAAAGTATTCCTTGTAGTAATCCAGTGATCTAAAGTATTCCTTGTAGCAATTCAGTAATCCCATTCCTTGTAGAAATCCTGTTTTTCAGCATTTACGCCTAATTTTTTTTACTTGCGGTTTTAATTTCGTAAGTAGCAGCTAACGGAAAATGCGTTTCGAGAGTTGGCGACGGACTAAAAGCGGAGATAGGGGGGGGGGGGGGGGGGTAACGAAAATGTTGGGGCTATATTTTGCCTTAAGTCTGCCGCATTCGCATTCACAGCCATGGGAAACTAGCACCAACACGTATAATTAAAGGTAAATGTCTTCATGTTAGCTTTTCTGTATGACTCAGATGACGAGATTAGTTCAAACATATGTAAATTAGAAAACAAAAATGAACTCGCATGATGCTTAAGGTATGATGACTTTGGTTCCCGAAGTCAAAACAACAAAGGAACACAAATAAATTTTTCCTGTATGGTTTCAGATACAGCAGTGTTAATGTAGTGTTTAGTCCACGTAAAACCTTACTGCTGTATTCCAATATATTTACCATTTTTACTTTTGCAGACGGTAGATCAGCTAATGATTGGTTCATTCTACTTGGCATCCTTCAGGGATCGTGTGAGCCCTTAAAACCTGGAAATGTCCTGGAAGGTAATCGTGAAATTCCTTGCCCGGAAAAGTTCTTGAAAATCTTGAAAAATTATGTATAATCAATAGGGTGATGAACGGAAAGAAGACAACGTGACTGATGAACACTGAAAAATTTAGCCAACAAAGTAGTCGAGTGTGTGTAGCCGTATATTTATTCTTCCTATGTTTGGGCACGAAACGTTTTGAAATTTTGGCTCTGGCCTTAATTGCATTTGCGTGTATAATGGTTGGATGCAGCAGTAAAGTTTCACGTGGACTAAACAGCACAGCAACACTACTGAAGTGTCTGGAACCTTACAGGAAAGTTTATTTGTGTTCCTTTGCTGTTTGTTGCTAACGCTTTTATTTTCGTGTTTTTTTTTCTTATACATACCCTACTGTTTGTCTACATCCACTCAAACGTAGTATGTAAATGTTGCAAAAGATAAATACGCGCAGGATGCACGAAAACAGGGAGAGGGTACGTCCCTTTAAATTAAATTAAATTTAAAAAAAAACATACGTTGGTCACACTGACGAAAAATCAATTTTGTCAAATTATTGTCGTCACTATAAACGGATCCGCCCTTACGAAAATATATAGATCAAAAGATTGAATTTCCATGGCTAATTTTCGAAGTTACGCGATAAATGAGATGGAGGAGGAAAGACCCAGCGGCGTATTCTTCTGATCACCATTATTAAGGCCACCTGAAGAGATGACGTCACGAATCTTCCACCCTGCTCATTTGTATGACGTCACGATGGAACGACGATAAGGGGCAGCGAAAAATACGATTACTGTTACGTAATGCATCCTACACAACTGAATCAGCCTAATTTCATTGATGCAATTTATAAGCCGACACCACCACCGAAATAACAAACTTTACGTAATATTTTTTTCTAAACATAGCCAGCCTTCAGAGAAAAGTTTTATTTATAGCGCAGAAGATACTACTTAGAAATACAATGTAGTCAATGGCGGCTTTACGGGAACGCAAACACGGCACTTGTTTCCTGTAGCTAGGGCGGCAAATTTTAGGGACCGGCAAATAAATTTCCAAGAAAAAACAAAATTCCTTCATCTTTGATTCACATTTACCCCCACCAAGGCTAAGCTAAGACCAGACGCCAGAAATGATCTCAAAATAGTCTGAAATGCGTTATACCGCTTCCACGTTTGACCCCGACCACCGCGTCTGGTGTTTGGGTCCCGACTTGTGCCCATACTTAAACCCGACAGCCTTCCTTCCGTATCCCTTTCCACACTGAACCCCGACGTCGCGCGTCTAAGGTCCGGACTAGTGGTCGACCGAAACCTAGTTTTTCACTTTCGGCCGAAACCGAAACCACTACCGAAACCGGAAATTTGGTTTCGGCCGAAACCGAAATCGCTGGCAATTCAGTTTCGGTCGAAACCGAAACCATTACCCAAAAAATTAAATCGGTTTCGGCCGAAACCGAAACCACTACCGAAACCGGAGATTTGGTTTCGGCCGAAACCGAAATCGCTACTGAAACTGGCAATTCAGTTTCGGCCGAAACCGAAACCACTACCCAAACAATTAAACCGAAACCACTACGTAAACTGGAACCAAAATCTAAATAATATCACTTTTAATAATTAAGACAAAAAGTAAGGATAAAATCATTAAATCATGAGTGTATGGTTTTTCACAGACGTAGACTAGACTGGGAGGCAGAGACCGGGTTACCTCTTTTCTGTCAATGAGTAGCCTATAAGCCTAGCTTGAAAACGTAAATAAAGACAATTAAAGCATAAATTCCCTGCAGTGCAACGATGCCATTATAAATATGATTAAATATGGATTGAAAAAATGCTTTTATTATTGATGGGCATGGCAGAATAAAGCAGGATCTAGATGTTGGTGCCCCTGAGCCTAGTTAGACTACGCGGAAATTGTCTTTTGCCAGGAGGGGAATTGGTTTCGGTTTTACCGAAACTGCAGCATAGGATGAAACCGAAACCGAAACCAGAACCGAAACTAGTTATTCGGTTTCGGCCGAAACCGAAACTGACTTATAACGTTTTTGGCCGAAACCAGAACCGAAACAGAAACCAAAAATTTGACGGAAACCGAAATTCGGTCGACCTCTAGTCCGGACTTTAGTTGATCTTTTTCTCGCTACAACATTTTCGGCGCTATTGCTGTGACTTTCTCACCTCCCATCCCCTCCACCTGCTTTCCCTTTATCTCGCTATTGTTTACTGAAACATGAGATCAGAGTCGGCATCTCAAGTCCCGACTTCGAGCAGGGCTTGAAAGTTGGAGTCGGGTTCGGACCCAACTCGGAGCCCAGTGTGGGGCGGGTCCGGACTTATTCCACCAGTGTGGAAGGGGTACTAGCGTCCGGTGCTGCACACCCCACTCGGGGTACTCGCATCGCTCCCCCAGATCTTCTTTTATCCCCCTTTTCTTGAGCCAAACTTCCCCGCTAATTCCTACTACATTAGAAAAAAGAATGGTTGGAGGAATTCAGTAGCGTCGTACTAATTCGTGTAAAAGACGCTTCAGCTCTGTAAGCCTAAAAAAGTTAAAGGGCAATTACATCCATTTTGACATGCGTGTTTGACTTTTGGATCAGTTACACAATAACTAAACACAAGAATTGCGGTAAGAATACGTTACGTACGTCCGATATAACAATTTAATTACTGCATCACCAAAACACGACACGGAGATCGCCATTGTTTTGCTGGAACGCTCAGAAATTAATGCCGACAGAAGGATCTCTTCGATTTCGACTCGCTGCCGATCGAGATAGCTGTACTGACTGTGAGGAGCTCAAGCGTCTGACGGCCTTAGCTGGCCACTACACTGCCGGCCAGCTAGGGCCGTCAGACGCTTGAGCTCCTCACAGTCAATACAGCTATCTCAATCGGCTGCGAGTCGAAATCGAAAAGTGACATCTTCGGCATTAATTTCTACGCGTTCCAGCAAAACAATGGCGATCTCCGTGTCGTGTTTTGGTGATGCAGTAATTAAATTGTCATACCGGACGTAAGTAACGTATTCTTACCGCAATTCTTGTGTTTAGTTATTGTGTAAGTGATCCAAAAGTCAAACATGCATGTCAAAATGGATGTAATTGCCCTTTAAAGCTGTAAAGGAAGAGATACAAGAAAAAGACATGTAAGCCATTTGTGTCCACTAATACGTGTAAAAGAATTTTCAGTATCAAAAACAAGCTAGAGGTTCTTTTACACGTGTTAGCACGACGCTGACGACTTACATGTACTATTGAGGGTTAAGTTTTTTTTTAAGGCTTACAAAGCTAGCGCTTCTTTTACACCCATTATTCCGACACTGATACTTTACATGTCTTTTTCTTGTTTCTGTTCCTTTAGAGCACTTTTGTGCATTGTTTACAATTCTAATTTTACCATTGTTGATTTTTAACTGATTGTAGCCCTGCTTGAGCTCTACAACACAAGGAATGTATGAACTATTGTTGTAATTTTAATCGTCATTTTTTTTCACATTAAAACAATTATACCGGTATTTTAAAAATGTGCGGATTTTGGTACCGTTGTATTTTTTAGGTACCGCGGTTTACCGTGAGAACCGGTTTACCGCCCAACTTTTGCAAGTCACTGAAAAATCCCAGTCACCTTTAAAAAAAAAAAGGGTAAAAAAGTGAAAAAGGTAAAAGGGAAAAAAAAGGAGAAAAAGGTAACTTTCGTATCATTATAATAATAATAATTTGTCGCAATTGCAACAGGTCTGGAAAGGACCCTAAACCATGCGCAATGGCTGTTTGCCGTGACGTCACCATGAGTTAGCCAATGACGAACGAGAAAAACGGCTGTTGGGCCGTCTGATTGGACTAGCCCAGTCATGTGATATGCACGTCACGGCAAACAGCCATGGCGTGTGGTATAGGAAAGATCACTGACAGCCAGCCTAAATTATAAAAAAAGACAATTACATAAAGTGAAAAAGTATGGCCAGGGGAAGGTAAGGAATAGGTTTGGGGACACGAATGCCTTACCACCAAGGTTAAACCTGCCAGGGACTCTAAGGTCCCCGATGGCATCGTCAAACGTGTTGGACAAGGGATATGTAAAAAAAAAAAAGGCCCAAATAAAGGCAGATAAAAAAAAAATGGAGAGGTTAGAAACATCGTTATGTAAATCAAAGAATGGTTATGGTATAATCTAAAACAATGCATCCACAAAATGGGAATTGTCACCACCATAAAATAAACAATTTACAATTAAAATGCACGTAGGGCGTAGGAAAAAGCATGTTAGAATGAGCCGCAAGGTGAAAGCCCAAGTAAAAAGTGGAATAAGGTCTTGGGGACTCAGCGGACAGTTCTCCGGGAGGCGAAGAAAGAGACGGAAATTATACTACGTTATCATTAACATGAGAACGTATTTTCCTGGTAACGCACTCCAGCGAAACGTAGGAGGATGCTTGAATAACAACGCACGTTTATCTTCCACAAGGTACCGCCAACGTAAATGTAGGTCCACCCACGCTGTCAGTGCTGTTGTTCCTTGGGGTAATCGACATAACATGCACGGTAACTAAACAGAAAACCATAATGGGATTGAAATAGATATGCGTACCCAAGAAAAGAAAAAAAAGAGGGGGGGGGGGGGGGAAGCTTTTCGGGGAAAAAAATGTATTCAAGCTAAAAGCATCATTAAATCCCCATTATGGGCGAACATTGTAACGTCACGTTGGTAAAACTTGGCGAATAAGTAATGAGTTTCGATGAAAGGGAAAAAACCTTCAAGAGCGCCGAACGTCATCACCGTATTAGAAGAAAATGGCGTATTGGTTCAGTAATTTGTCGACGAATGGCCACATTTAAATAGTAGTATAGGCCTATTAAAAAAACGCCGAAGCGTATAAAATACGGATGTAAGCCTTCAAAAAAACATGTGCTCTGAAGGAAAGGAAACAAGAAAAAGACATGTAAGCCATTAGCGTTGTACTAACACCACGTGTAAAAGAAGCTTAGCTCTGTGAGCTACAAAAAAAAAAAAAAACTTAATGCTCTAAAGGAACAGATACAAAAAAAAGTCTTGTAAGTCATCAACATGCAATAATGCATGTAAAAGAATCGTCACAGCGTTCCAAAAACAACCTGGAGCTTCTTTTATAAGTGTTACTGCGACGCTGGTGGCTTACATGTCTTTTTCTTGTAGCTGTGCCTTCGCACCAATAATTTTTTTAAAGGGCAATTACATCCATTTTGACATGCATGCTTTACAAATTCAGTTTTGCTGACTGCACTATATAAATAAAAAACGTGTAATATAAATCTTTCAGTCTAGATACTTACTTTTTGTAAATAAAATATGTCTTCAGGATAGTCAAGGGTTTTTTGTCAGCTATCAAAAAAGTAACTTGGCCAGTTTGTCAAATTAGGCGACTATCTACTTAACCCCCCCCCCCCCCACCCCCACCACCGCTATTTTCGGCCCTTAACTACCCCCCCCCCCCCCCCCCAACCGGCCAAACAAAAATTAAACAACATACCTTTCCAACTATTGAGAATTCGACTCCCGCTCCATTTTGTTTTCCGTAACGTGGGAGGCGTACACAAAAGCGGCTCCGAACGAACGCGAAGAAATGGTACGGCTCCAGTGAAACGAGAAAAGACTCGCCATGGTCTTCGGAGCTTCAGGAGTTTTTTCCGGAGCCCCATTTTCTACACCTTGAAGCCGCGCCCCGTAATACAGGTGACCTCATGCCGTACAATTCCAGATTAATAAAATCCGTACCTTTGTTTTACTGAAAATGCTTGTGGCTTTATCTTATCAATAATATATATATATATAGGCCTAATCTTATCGCTCTGCCAGTCTGAACAGCAGTTTTTGTTGTTTTTATCGACTGTCATTCATGTTGTAAAGTATTACTTACAATTTACAGCTTGCGGTGTGAAAAAAAAAAAAAGTGTGATGATTTTTACCTTACGGATTCTTCCTTACCGGTTTTAACAAAGAATTTTGGCTTACCTGAAAATAAAGAAAGAAAAAATGTAAATTCATAAATACAGAAAATTATTGAAACTGGAATAAAAAAAACACACTATTACTGCCAATTTCACAAATTTTGAAACAACCCGTTTGCTTTCTTTTTTTTTACCATTTTTACAGCAAATCTCACGAGTGGTGGCAGAGCTACACATGCGCTTGGTGTTGGATTCGTTATCTTTCTTCAGTGTTCGCTTGCAGTGTTCGCTACTATGTTAACCTGGATCATATTCAGGAAACGAGAATGTAAAAAATAAAACTAATAGATTGTAGCATCTTTTCCTCGACCGAGCAATTATGTATTTTCAACTAAGTTGTATGCCTAGCGTACACATTCATATTATTCTTTAGGTTTGTTTTTGTTTTTAGGGAGTACGAGCCCAAACTGGGTTATCTGCCCGACGACGATGAGAGGACAATTTAACTGGAGAAATTCAAGCGGAAAACCCAGGATCTTGGACATCTTAGTAGGCCTGTTCTTTAGCCTACTAATTTAAATAATGAGGAGGAAAATAAAATGAAGCAGCTTAAAACTCAATCATTACAATTCCCTCTCATGTTAATCACGGCGATGCTAACGTGCAAACAATGCAGCGAGTATTTGGGAATTGTTCTGTTGTTTTTTGTGCATTTTATTATTTGCCGATTAGAGAGCGTTCACAAATGACGTACCACTTTTTTCTAGCAATTCACACCCCCCCCCATCTAATACTAGTGTAACACTTGGCATGATCCCCTCACCTAAAAATAAGTAACACATCTTACCAACCCCCTTCCCCCTTCAACTGTGTAGTTTTTTTTCGTACGTAATTTGTGACTGCTCCCTCCTTTAGTAGCTGCAACTGACGTCGGGGTCGCCACTATCCACGTGGAAAAACGAAAGCAAACCTTAAAACCTCAACGCATAAACTGAATCTGTGCAGACTTCCTTGACTTTTTAGGACAAAAATGACGAAAAATATCCCTTTGGATATAAAAAATAAATTCTCACCCCTAAACGCACTTGAAACGTAAATAAGGAAAATAAATAAATAAAATAATAATAAAATAAAAAACGCGCCCTGCGAAACCGCGACATACAGAGCACATTCCG
>JAHWFP010191264.1:36483-76703 GCA_023313725.1 Lithobius niger
AATAAAAAACGCGCCCTGCGAAACCGCGACATACAGAGCACATTCCGCCATCTATCGACAAGGGCGCGCAGCTCACCACGTTAGTACACTTTCGCATCACACGATGGCGCTCAATGCTCACATACCGTTGTCGAGGCGCGTTTATCGTCAAAATGGGTCAATAAAAAGCACGCGTACGTGGGTGAAAAGTAGAGTGGTCTTAATATACTGGCATTTTTTTTTTTTTTTGGCTCTTTCCTACTTTTTCCCAGGATAAAAGTAGGCTTTTTCACAAAACCGTCACTCGATTATCATGAAAAAAAAAAAAATAAAATGAAACATTCTCGTGGTTTGTTTTTGATAACCAGATCTTTTATATCAGGAAGTTTTGCGGTACTGTTCCGAAGTATGGTAACGCCTTGGGAGTCCAGGGTACTTGAGTCCGTGGAAAAAGGTCCGCGGACAAGGAGCAGGGTAAAAAAATATACGACCAAAAAAAAGTCAGGGGAAAAAGTACGTAGAAAAAAAGATTGGGAGGGGGGGGGGGGGCAGTGCCAGGAAAAAATAAGCAAGTGAGTACACAAGTGAACACGGACACTTCTATTTCTATTTGGATAGAATTTGAAATTAGTTGTGGTTTCCGATCATGTTACAATGACGTTGCGTAGCTAATCACAGGGGTAGGGGTAGGGCTAGGAATTTTTCGCGGTGGGGAGGGGGCTCACAATTTCACACCCCCACCGAAAATGTACACCCCCCCCCAACGAAATTGCCCCTCTACCACGACAAAAGAATAAGGTCTATTTCTTAAAACAAAACCGTAGATGATTAAAAAAAACAAGATTTATTAATAAAAAAAAATTGCCCTTGAATTAGCTTTTCATGTCCTCTTCAGCCCTGTGCAGGAGTATTTCTCCCCCACCACCCGGACTTTTTCCCCGTATTTTATCCCCCCCCCCCCCCAAAAAAAAAAAAAAACCCGAGAATTCTTTCAGCAGATTTTTGTTACCCCGCGACTCCTTTTTTCCTCGATTTGTAGGCCTACCATACGAATTTCTACGCCAACCGTATGAATTTTGTGGCTTTTTACATCGATATACCACGAGTAAAGTTATCAATTAACAGCATTTGGATGTATCCACTAATAACTTCCTACTGCTCTAATCGCTTAAAACTTAAAAGACGGCTGGGGAGGGGGGGGGAGCGCATCGGGCTCCATTCACTTCCGTTTACCAACAACCGTTTCTCAACCTCAAGATGACATTAATTGCCCAGATACCCGACGCCACTTGTGCAACTTCCGGCTTGGGAACTGAGAAAAACAGAAGGCAAAGGCTATCAAAGACACGATATTTGAGATACTTTATCGAACCACTTGACCGATTACCGTACTTAATTACACTTCGCTAAACTGTGCCCACATCCCCACCACCATACTCTCCCTACCTACCCCCTGTCTCAAGTGTAGATAGGTCCGTATGACAAAAGTATAAAACTTGTTATTAACACAAGGGCTCGACTACTAGGCTTAAAGGAAACATAAGATGATGTAAACATGTTATTACAATTCTTTTTTTTTTTTTGATTACAGATTTGCAGATATTATTTTAACTTCATTTAAAGATATCTGAAATTCTTTTAAAGCCATCTGTAAGTCATTTAAATATATTTCCAATTCAATTACAGCTATCTTTAAACGTGGTAAAAATACAGACATGTGTAAATGAACTAGAGACGTAAAATACAGATGTCTGTAATTATGGTCCCTGGCAGGTCTAACCTTGGTGGTAAGGCAGTCATGCCCCTTTCCTTCCGTCCCATTCCCGGCACTATTTATTTAAATTTTCTTTTTCTTTTTTCTTTTTAAATTTAGGCTGGATGTTGGTGGCATCTGTGCCCTTTTCAGTCCTGTTGCACAATTTGTAACAAACTATTTATTTATTTATATTTATTTATTAACCACACTCACTGTGAAATTATGAAATCAAAAACTCAAAGCCTACTCACATCCAAAAAAAAACTGATAAAAACAGGAGCTTTCGCCCAGTCTTACTCAGGGTTCAGACAATTTTTTAATTCTCAATTTCCCTGACATTTCCAGGTTTTCCAGGTGCATCCAATGGCAATTTCCAGGTGATTACAAGATGTTTAGTTAGGGAAAACAGGCAGTAGCTAATGTTTTCATTAATATTTGTACAAACATTATCCAACATCCTCATTATTTTATGAGCTAAGAAAATAGCTAAACCAGACGGGACTAAACGCATTTTCATCACAGATACTGGTACCAGACAAAGATTTGCTTTATTGAAGTAATATCTAAAATACTTGAACATATTAAAGCACGAATTAAAATATTTGCTACTAGTCTAGGATTTTGTTTCTGATCTACTAATTCAATGGAACTTAGTAGATCAGACCCATAGGCTATTTTTTTTTCAAATGTCCCTGTCTTTTCCCTGATTCTTGTTTTCCCTGAAACTTCCCTGAGATTTTGATTCTATTTTCATTTTCCCCGAGATTTGCAGGTTTTCCAGGTTTTGTCTGAACCGTCCTCACTGGGCATTTTCAACTGCTACTACACTCAATGTTTTTTCTTGTTGTGATTAGGCTTGAGTTTTTGATTTAGATGTCTGTAATTGATGCTGGGTGATACACAATCCAGGCTGGCGATGGTTTACGGTTGGGCAATAGGTCTTAATGCTTTTATTGCTTTTTGAGGTTTCTTTTTTTTTTTAATTAATAAAACTGTAATGATTAGTCCAGACTCAAAATTTGCTTTAACCGAGATAGGTTTCTAAAACAATATCGGGACAACATTTAAAGGGACATCCCCCACAGCGTCATTTTTCTCGATTCTCCACAACAAGAGCGGCCCGCAAAGTTCTATTCACTTACCGTTAGTCAGTCCCTTGTTAAAATGTGGCGTCCAGGAGATTTTCTGTTGAATATTGGGGAACTAAATTTAATAGCATCCTATGATTACACGACAATAACCATGACGTCTTATCTGTGTGCGTGCATGTACTAATTTTTAATCGGTTTGCTAATAATTACGACGAGATCAAAAATCTAAAAGACTAATGCGGTAAAAATTAAAATTATTTATGCCAATAGATTGCCAAATAAAAATTATAAGATAACTAGCCCAAACAAATTATAGAGTGTGATGTTAAAATACGAACATCTTTCCGGTTTGTGACGACACATCTTTTGAGTTGATGCTGTTTCGTCTACTAGGCCCAAGGCCAACTGAGATAATAGCTGCGTTCCTCGCTGCGAGAAACGTAGCTACTGTCTCAGTTGAACTTGTATTACTGTGGTTCAGACAATTTTTTAATTCTCAATATCCCTGACATATCCAAGTTTTCCAGGTGCATCCAATGGCAATTTCCAGGTGTTTACAAAATTGTCTAGTTAGGGGAACAGGCAGCTAATGTTTTTATTAACATTTGTACCAAAATAATCCAACATCCCAGAAAATAGGTGTTTAGAGACTAGTCCACACAGGACTAAACACATTTTCATCACCGATGTTGGCAATAGCCTAAGATTTGGTTTATTGTAATTATACGTTAAATTCTTGAACATATTAAAGCACACATTAAAATATTTGCTACTAGCCTTGGATTTTATTTCTGATATGCTAATTCAATGGAACTTACGGATCAGAAACAAGGGCATTTTTTTTCAAATTTCCCTGTCTTCTCCCTGATTTTCAAAGAATTTCTTGTTTTCCCTGAAATATCCCTGAGATTTTGGTTCTATTTTCGTTTTTCCTGAGATTTCCAGGTTTTCAAGGTTTTCCAGGTTTTGTCTGAACCCTGTATTACTACGCCGAGTCTCACGAAACGGTGCGATGGCAACATGCGCGGATGGAGATCTGCGCGTAGCTGTTATAAGGCAGGCGGAATGTGGTATATAGTACTCAAGCGCAGGTTAACCCTCATCTAGCGACTGTATGGCAACATTCGTACTATAGAGCAGTGACGCGACGTAGTATTATTGTGTATAACTCTATGCTGGAGCCTTAATGGGTTAGCTGCAAGGGGCACTGCAGAGAGAAACAGAAAGGGCGTCATACTGAAGCCGATGCTGTGAAGAGCGATTTCTTAGACCTAAAACGCGCGATTTTTGTTGTTGGAGAAAACAACGTTATTTTATGCCTAAGAAATCCGCTCTTCCGTTGTTTTTCCCTCCATTTTTATGCAGTGCACCTTGTAGTTATGCCCTCCAAAACCCATACTGGTGCCAATATGTCGGCAAATGTCAATGCTCTATACCGATGGCAACTCTCGTCAACTGCTTTACAATTTTTAGCAGTATGCCAATCAACAATAATACATTTATCGGACATTATTGTAGTTAATTTCGCATAATTAAAGCAATTATTCTTTAAAAAAACGTATAAGTGACGACAACAAACTGGTTTGGTGGCTCAGTCATTTACAATACGTTGAATTAAGCATGGCAAGCCCAAGTTGCTATACTCTTGTCCGATGGAGAGGGGGAAGGGGGGTTCTGCCGAAGGTCTTAATTCATGTAAATAAAACAGTCTCGATGTATTAATTAATTTATTAATAAAGAGTTTTAAGCCACGTGTGGTTATTTATAACTTGGAGCTCGATAGAATTATTTATAAACCTAGGCTACGAAATATTTATGGCCGTCAATCAAAAGTAGCCTACCGGCTTACGCATCAAACAAGTCCTACATGACGTTGAGGCTACGCGTGTATCTAAGGAGGGTCCGTGACCCGAGAGGGGGGGGGGGGGATGGGGAAGTGGACCAGATTATGAGGTTGTGTAAAAGTTCATTCTTTTTAGTTTAGTACAGCCAGGACTCGAGTGAGTGAGAGCAACGGAATATGTTGTTCCCGTAAACTCCCGAACAGTTTATATATCAAAAGATCAGTCATCTGCCAACCAATTCCAAGATGGCGGACCGTTTGTGGTGAATTCATCCTCTCACGGTTTTGTTAATTATATTCTTTCATGGTTTTTAGAGGTTGGGTAGGTGGAAGCTTTTACAGCAGTTTATCACGCTCACTAGTCTTTGTATTACGTTTGTTTTTGTCTATAGGTGATTTAGACAAACGATAATTTGTCGAAAATTAAACTGCGTTTCATTTGTTGATGAACTTGGGATTTTTCTTTGCTGTCACGAGCGGATTTTTACTTGTTTACCTCTTCAACCACAAATTAATTGGACTTTTATTTACTCACTATACTTTGAAAATTTATTTAATGTTTAATTTTAATAGATTTACAATTCTTCTTCCCATTTTAGTATTACCATGCAACAAAATGTGCGAGCAATCTTTGCGCTCAAGAGCTGCTGATTGCACTCACCTGTTTGTGAGAGGAAATGCTTTCTTTCACTCGGAAAAAAATTTTAATTGGAGGCCTGTGCACAGCGTTTTATTTTACATGTAAACAAAGTTTCTGATCAACTGTTTGTTCGTTTTCGAAAAAAAACTAACGGCTTGAAGCGGCACGGAATGGAAGCTAAAACTGGTTTTCTTGAAATTTAATTGGATTTTAACTGTTATTTTTGTATTTATTTAAAAGTTAAAAAAGATCTATGATCGTAACAAACAAAAATGTAAATGACTTTGCTTGCTCTTTAGCTGTAGACGTAAAACGTGAGTACTATCAGTTGTTTTAGTGTTAAATCGTTCCAGGGACGACGCTAAGGGGAGCAAGGGGGGCGGTCGCCCCCCTAAATTTTTGGCCACCTCCCTGGCGCCCCCCCCCCCCCACCATCCGATAAAAATCAAACGTATAAACGAAGAAAACTCTGGTTACTTATTAAGATAACTACGTTAGTTTCTTTCACAGGGACAGGAAGGACTTGAGGGTCACATCAATGAAGCCTAGTTGTTACTGTGACAGTTGTAAAATTATTATTTTTTCAGCTGCATTTAAAAATATTCCAAAAAATGCTGTAGAAAACAGTTGAGAACGTTAGATGTGAGAAAGAGGATTGCAAAAGTGTTATTTTTACTTTTATTCTTTTTTTTTAGAGGGGGGGGACCTCAAAAGTAGCATTTTTTAGTTCGGGCCCCCCCCCCCCCCCTGGCTAAAATAGCTGTCCCATTGCCGCCTCCCCAGTAAAGTGATTCTAGCGTCGTCCCTGAATCGTTCAGTTGATAAGAAACGTAATGAAAGACACATTAGTCTTTTACTTTTTCAAGGTTCGAACATTACAGGCGAAACCATTTTCAAGGCTATTTTTCAAGTCTTTTCAAGGCTTTCGAAGCCTAGCTTACAACCAATTTCAAGGCTATTTGCACAGAAGGCTTTTAAAATCACCCTTTAAAATTCCAGCATAGGAGAAATACATCAACTAACAGCAAGTGAAACAGTACTTGCTCAGCTGCCCCTTCCGGCAAGAATTGCTTGCGCTGCACAGCACCTCTCTCTGTTTTCTGTCCCCATTCCAACCCGAGTGAAGGAGTCAGCCGACGAACTATTTCTATTCCTTTATTTCATTTTTTACCTAAATTAATATAACAGTTGTGGCGTTAACCTCATTCCAGACGAAGTTCACTCACAAAATTCAAGGCCGTTTCAAGGCTCCGACGGGGCAAAAATTCCAATTTTCAAAGTTTTTCAAGGCTTGAATTTTCGGTTTTTAAATCTATGGCTTTTCACGGAATTCAAGGCTGTGCACGAACCGTGCTTGTTGCACATTAACAGCTGATGGACTTCGTGCATATTTCATGTACAATTTAATGTCAAGTATTTTAGAGGCAAAAGCCTAGCAACTCTTTTGGGGACCACTCATTATTTATCGATGGAGGGGGGGGGGGGATTGGAGGGCGGGTCATTAAGTTTTTAGACCTCTCGTGGAGGGGGGGGGGCATACATTTTTCAGGTCACGTCAAGCAGGAGGGATCCACAAAATCACTGACCAAACTGGAAGAAAGAGTCATTTTTGGAATGCTAAATGGCACTTTCAACAGTCAAAATTTCTAAAAACGCCGAGTAAGCTCTTCCACACACCCCCATAATGCGAGTGTACAAAGTTTTGAAGCTGTTACTACCAATACTGCAAGTATATATTTTTTTCAATGAACTCTGTAGAAAAGCTTTTCTCCCTGGTGTCTTGCTTTCATTTGTCTATCAGAAGCTGACTATGTTACAGATGTGGACACACAAGCAAACAGTGTGTTCATCATATTTATTGTATGAATCTTGATACAAGACGCGTGTAAGGGACAACGATAATTTAGAGAATATTTTTAACCCAACGTGTCTTTTCATGAAAAACAAGGTACGTTTTCCTTACAACTAATGGTAATTTGTTGGTGCAGAGTGCTACTTACTTAATTTGGCTACAGCAGCACTAATCTTGGCTGTAGGAAATCATCTGCAGATAGCCTCAATAAGCATACGAAAAGCGCCATTTTTCTTTTTTCGGGGGGGGGGTCACATTATTTTTCGACCTTGAGATCAAGATTTCGACCTCGAGATCGAGATCAAGATTTTTTCCGGCTCTCGAAGGGGGGAAGGGGGGTTATCGAAAATTTGGTGGTCACACTTTCATTGCTCACCCCCCCCCCCATCCCAGCATAAATAATGGCCGGTCCCTTACCACGGTTTACGAACTTAAACCTACAAACGGGGCGAAAACGCTTGTGGACAATTTGGAATGAGACAGCTAATGGGCTCAAAACTTTAATCGTTGATACAGACAGGAAAACAGACAAACAAACAGCACGTGGATGAGAAGCCCATTGCACGCTTCGCACGGCGCGTTATTAAAAAATAAATAAAATAGAACGCAAAAAGTAGCTTATGGCAGCTAGCCATCGTTACTGCAGCCGAAAACCAAAGTACAGAAGCCCCGCCCGCAGCAAGTGAGGTGCTCTCCTGCACAGCTCAAGTTCATCGCTTACGTTGTATTGATAGCAATGTGACCCGTTTCCATTAACTCGTAACCTCGCTACACTCCCGAATCCGAGTTTTTTCAAGTTTCTTTTTTTTTCAGTTCGTTTTTTTTTTATTGACGTTCCACCGTTATTCCACTAATATCTTCTGATCTATAGGTTATAAATATTTGCTTTTACTTTTTTCCCCGTCGTATCGTCGTCATAATATTATGCTCATTTATTGATTTCAAAATAAAAGCAACAGAATGAGGCAAAAAACGGGTGGGGCAAAATTTCAAATGAGTGACAATGGTCAGAGAAGAGGACCTTTTCTCTTATCCGAGACGTTGTCATTTACTACAGAATATATGCACAGAAAATATAATTACATGTAGGCGCTCGCTAGTAGAGGAAATAAATACACATGCAAACCTGTTTCCGTTGCCTTTTGGACTTAAAATGTCAAACTGCCTGAGCGGGAACTGAACCCTCGACCTTTTAAGACCTACCGCTACGCCGTACTGTCAGTGCCTATGTCACGTATCAAGCCCATTTGGCTTTCCAGCATCTTTACTCCAGTACAAACGAATCATACTACTGCTTTATATGTACTACTTTAAGTTCTGGTTGGCTGTTCGCCCGGATTTTCGGAAATTGAATTGATCATGCCTGGTAAACTTTCTCTTCTAGCAGACGAACCAATATGGCTGCCTTGTCGCTCGCTTCACCGATTTCCCGACGTGAAAAATCTCTGAATTGGCCGGCTAGGGAGTACTCAAAACAGTACTCAAACACTCGTACTCAACAACGATGCTGAAACAACAAATTCAAGAGGCTAGCATTGCCACTGGAATTTCTCAGAACGGTTAAGAACGTATTCAGTCAGTAGCAAAGGGCCGTACCGACAGCCAAAGCTAGGGTTAGGCCTAACGCACAGGGACTTGGCGTCTCGTCGCTCGCGCGGATACAGAATACTACATATATAATGAAAGGGGTGAAACCACCCAGGAGTCATATCGTATAACAATCCGGCTTTTTTTTTTTTTTAATAATCACTATTATAATCACTGGAACTCGCACTGAACGTCTTTATTGTCAACTTGCCTCACGTTCCAAGTCCTCATTTGCACCACTGCCTTGCCCACTACGATCTAACAAGCTTTTCAGCTTTTGAAATCCCAGTCAACTTCCGGTAATGGCCGGGGCTTTTACCTCGATGCTAAAACGCTTCTCTGATCGCTCCGGACAACGTAGTGGTACAAATAACGACTTCGAACGTGAGACAACTTATCGATAAAGATGTTCAGTGCGAGTTCCAGTGATGATAGCGCGTAAGTGTACATTTAATAACGTTCAATGAAACAGCTGCTTAAAAACGATGCAAACATCTATTTATAAAATCGAACAGGTATTGAAAAATTAGTTCTAACTTTTGCCTGTGTGAGGATAAATTTTGCAAACAGTGTCATAGTTTGACTGTAGCTGTACGTGTTTTACCCTCGTCGTCAGACTTGAGTTTCTCCAACATTCGTCAGTTATTGCGACTGAACTTGCCCACCATGTTCAACCTTAATAGCAGTTGCCATCCCATAATCTCAAAGCGGAAGTATCACGGATGGCAGCCCCTTAAATCGTGAATCAGCTTATCCGGTAAACGCAGTTTATCATATATCGTCTTAGACCTCAGCCGATCAATCAGTCACCGCCAACGTTAGTGCATAGCATGACAGGAGACTGTAAACGATCATAAAATACAGCTGCAGTGGCCAACCAGAATCTAAAATACTATAGTTTCTATATGATTGTTTGGGGAAAAAAATAAACTCGAGCCCCCATTTCAACATGGTGCCATAGGATATTTGTCGTAGCACTAATGAATCCATTATTCACGGGTCCTTGAAAAGTTAGTAACGAGCTGTTTCAGCAAGACGTAAGTCCATAAAACCTGGAAAAAATGGGGAAGGACGTATCCCGTGATACCTTTCCTTACCAATAAAAACGACAGAGTCAACCGTTTTTGTGGCTTCAACCAGGTAACAGGTCTCCCCGCACCTCTCTTTAAAACCACCAAACGTTCGCTTTTGTGGCTGTTTCATCAATTTTACGGCTTCATTCGCTCGGAGGAATTGGCTATTCCGGAAATGGATTCGTAACCATTTTGTCTGCGGAAACCCCTGAATGAAGACGATCACTCAATAGCGGATCATGATGAAACTGATCGAAAAAGAAAAGTCGTGGTTTTTATAGCGGTTTTTTTTTTTTCCAGCAAGGTTGGAAAGGGTTCGTAAATAGTAGATGGCCTCCAAGGTAGTGACGCGCAAGCACCTGTGCACATGGAAGAGGTAACACGCCATGATGGGGTTAAGCGTAAGGACCTGCTGCAAATTGAACGGTCGTCATCTTGGGGAAAATGACTTCCGTTGCAGCTAGTGCTTGACTGGATGGGCTCCAAGACTTGATGGGGCTTGCCTCAATACGACATCTTTGGTGAAGATCTAAAGCTTCGTCTGCCGACTGCTCAATTGACGCACGCTTCAAATCCTCTGTAGACGTTGGCTATATAATCAGATAATATAGTTTACGTAATTACTGCTTCTAACAACTGTATTCTATGGAAATCAATCCACTATAGGTCCAAGTCGGGCTAAGGAGAGCCAAAGCACGTCTACAGAAACATCCTCAGATGTAGTTACTCTCACATCTGACGCTTACGTTACTTGTTAGAATGCAGGCAAAATGCCTAAATCAAAACCACAATTCGAACAAAGTAATAAGAAGAATTAAAAATTTTAAAAATTTTTAAAAAGCAGCAAGAGAAGAGTGACCTCTTTGTGCAGCGGACAAGAAAACAAGTTACATAACCACAAACAAATGAAACAGATCGACAGCCAAAAATACGAAACTAGACCATGATCGCACAGCGTCTTTTGTTATATCTCCCGTCTCCCAAAAAATAATTTCAACGAATTTCAAATTGTACATTTATTGAGGGCAAACTTGTATGAAGTTAGATTAGGTCGCTTACGTAACATTCCTAATTTTGACCTTCAATAAATATGCTATTAAAATCTTATAACACATTTTTTTTTTATAATCGAAATGACGAATTAATTGACAGAATCTGCAACGGCGAGTTTCATGTCTGTGTTGAAGTCAAGCGCTGAGGTGTGAGCAGGATAAACATTCTTGGCGGCGGCGGTGGGTTTTTTTTTCTTTTGCTTAATCAACCGCGATTTGAACCGGTGTAGTGTTCGAGAAGCAGCAGCAACCTACTAAATATTTATTTTTAAACAGCGACGGTTATACGGTGGTAAAGTTCCAACTAAGCGTTGTTTGCAGTTGTTTAAAAACATTGTAATTATGGTGACAACTTGGTGGCAGGCCACAAACCAGTCACCTGGCTTTTAACTAATTTTCCATCTGACAAAAAAAATATTAAAAAAAACTAATAAAATTACCAAAACAAGTAAAAAAAATAATAATAATAATACTTGATCAAACTCACAACCTGAAATTTGTCCCAAGCCCTAAATAAAAACAAAAATAACAATTCTTAAACCTATTTTTAAAAAAAATAAACAAAAACATTCAGCTTTACGTCGGCTTAGTCATGATCCCCCAACACAAAACGTGTTATGGATTCCCGCCAAGCTTTTATGGCCATTGAAGTCGTGATATCAAACGCCAAGCTCTTTCGCCAAGTTAATCTCACCGAGTAATAGTCGAAGGTTAAATGAAAAAAATCGAAAATTGCTCCCTGCGCAATTTGCAAGCATTTCATTTAACGTCTGAACCCGTAATCGGTGGGACCGACTCGGTGAATAAGCTCGGCGTTTGATATCACGACTTAAACTGGCCAAAAAGCTTACTTAGTGGGAATCCGTAAGTTTTTTTTTGGGAGAGATATCACACCTTTTTGGTCGAGATTTGGTAAGATTCCGGTTGTGCGTGAGTACTAAACGAGGTCGAGGGAATCTGTACCAACGTCCAACCGGACAAAAAGAAAAAATGAACAAATTATACCTCACGGTACATGGCATTACCTACCGCAATTTTTTTTCTCCCATTAACAATTTTCCCCCGTCTCATTCAGACATGTTTAAGGCTAAGCGATAAGCTTCAACTCAGCCATCTTTTGCTATCAGACGATTCTATCGGACGCGTGGGTGCACGTTTCTAATTGGTTCTTCCTCACGCGTCTTCGATTTTGGCTTGGAGCCACGGAACCACCAATGCATGATGGATGGTCAATACGCCCCCTCACTCAATGACCACCTCAGCGGCGCCAGCCTCACCTGCCTCGTGAAGCACGCCCACCTGGTCAATACAAGTTGTAGACAGGTGTGAAAAGCTTTGAGTTTAATAATACAAGTAGATTCCTTGATTGCTCTTCATATAAACTCCAAAGTTGTAGGATAAATAAGCATGTTTATTACACTGGTAGACCACAATAGGCAGTGGCGTAACTAGGGTTTGGTACTGACGGGCCAACACTAGGCATTTAGCCGAATGGCGTAAAGGGAGAACCGAATAAGAGCCCCGGAAGCTGATGCATTTTTGCTATTTTCCGGCATTTTCTGGCCTTGTAAAGTGCCGTTGGAAACATTTTTATAAAACCAGCTTTGCTGACTGCATTATACGCCTAAAAAAATTTTGTAATGTAAATCTTTTAGTTATTTTTTAAACACTGACGCTTTGTTGGGAATTTTAAGCAAAATATGGAGTTAGTAATTATTCTTACTGTTTATCTTTATTGATTTTCGTATTTCTCCATTTGTTGCCTGGTTATTTTAGTGATTTAAAGGAAAAATAGTAGACGTATAAATTAGCTAAGATGAAAGTTGCGTCTTTGACCTCAAAATGCAGCCACCTGACTGTAAATAATTTTTCAACTATGGAAAAAGTGACTTGGCCAATTTGCTGAATAAGCTTTCAAAATCTCACACAGGGGACGAATCGCCCCTCTGCCCCCCTCCCCTCCCCACTAGTTACGCCACTGACAATAGGCTTAAATTTTTCGTATTTTGTGCAGTCGAAACGGCTGGGAGGAATATAGCAACCATTTTGTCTGTCCATCCGTCGCCTTTTTTAACTCCAGAACGGTACCGGATAGAGACAAACGATTTCACCATAAGATACAGCGGCCCTAAATTAGTTAAAAACGCGGCAAATTAAAGCGTCGTATCTTCCATACGGCTGATAGGCTTTCACGACGTAACTCAACGGATATAATAACATTTCATCGTCGCATTCAACCACTACAGGAAGACACGCAACCGTAAAGGCAAAAGGATTTCGTTAACGACACACATTAGCTTCATTTAAAATAGTCTCGACACCGTGTTGCATGGATGAATGAATATACGTCTACACTCGAACGAAATTCTCCCCGTTAGTTCTTACTTACGAAATTCAAACGGCAGCTAATGAATTGAAGCAGATGTATTCTCTCCCAAACACAGAATTCGTTACAATTTATCAGCAGAATGTTTCATTGTAAGACAAGTAAACGATTGTATTCTATAGTTTGTCATACCGATTTAAAACATATTTGACTCCCCCCACCAAGAAAAATGAAAAAAACGAATTTGTTTAGCATGCGTAAGAGGTAAAATCGCAATTAAATTAAAAAAAACAAATATATATAACAGCGCCACCCAACGGCAGAAAATATGAACAATATTTAAAATAAAACTAAAAAAAACAAAAAACTTGCTTTAACTGTTAATGCCTCAAAACTATTAACTACTTTCCGTTTAGAAACGTAAAATTAGAGAAAATAATTGCGATTCAAAAGGGCGACTGTTCCGAAGTATTGGTGATAAAAATCTACGACAGAATCATCTTTCTCTCTCGTCGGACTGCCGAACAAAACGCTTTAGGATAAATCATTATCTTTCGTTCAACATCCACCGCTTCAACAATGAGACTATTTTATTCCTCTTCCCAAACCCCTCAATTCAAGTTCTAAATTTTATTGAATATCAATAATATTCTTGAAATAGTCTCGCCATAAAAACTCGGCAGCAACACGTTCCCCGTTTTTTAAACTTTTCAACAAAAGAACTTCCCAACCATTCAACCTTTCTCCGATTCGTTTGACGACCTGTCATTTGTGATCTGTCTACATTCAACGTCAAACTCTAACCTTTCCGAAGAAAAGTATTCATCCGCTCCGAATAAGTGATTGGGTCTTTTAAAGGTACATTCCACCCAACGCCATTTTTCTCAATCCTCCACATCAAGTACGGCCCCAAAGTTCTTATTTACTTACCGTTAGTCAATACCTTGCTAAATATCCGTTTTAAAATGTGGCGTCTAGGAGATTTTCTGTTGAATATTGGGGACTCATTTAATAGTAGCATCCTGCGATTATATGATCCTTTGCGCGCTTACAGTAACCATGACGTTTAACCTGTGTGTGTGTGTGTGTGTGTGTGTGTGTGTATTTACTAATTTTTAATCGTTTGCTAATAACTACCATGATTTCAAAAATCTAAAAGACTAATGCGGTAAAAATTATAATTATTTTTGCCAATACATCGTTGTGCATCGAAGCAAAATTAAAAGATACTAGCCTAAAAAATTATAAAGTGTTATTTTAAAATATGAAAATCGTTCTGGTTTGTGACGACATAATTTTTGTGTTCATGCTGTTCCGGCTACTATCTCAGTTGGCCTTGTGTTACTACGCCGAGTCTCGTGAAACGGTGTGATGGAAACATGCGCGGTTGGCGATCTGCGCGTGGCTGTTATTAGGCAGGCGGACTGAACCTTTAAGCCATCTCATCTCATACACCGCATCAGACCAAAATGCGCCCCAAACAACACCTAAGGAAGTTGGAAAAGGGGAATTGGTTTTTCATAATTTGTTTATTGGTGCATACGTAGTTAAATATATATATATTTTTTTATCGATAACGGTTTTCTACCCCGAGTTGCAATCCGCAGCTGAAGAAAAGATCGATCACATGCACTTGGTGTTTTTTTTATCAGCTTGGGAATGTAACGTGTTGTTGAGAAAATTTATCGATGCTTAAACTACGCTTGCGTGGTATTCGATACGAGAATATACCATCTCCTTTAACATCACCTGCAACTTTCAAGAAGAAGAAAAAAAAGAAGAATTGGCTTATTGAATCAGGCAAACGGTACAAAGCTCCGTATGTGCCCTCACCCCACAAGAGCTAATGCTCGTGCGTGGTGTGTTGGCTACCATAATAAAAATTAATTAAAAAACACAAGAATTATAAAATATCAACTTATGAAACAAATGCAAAGTTCGTGTGCATCGTAGACAAGAACAAAAATTACAATAATAGCAGTATATAATTATTGCCACTGTAATAAGCAAAGGTTACAATTGTTATTAGCTACTGTTACTACCATTTTTATTACTATTTGTATTACTACTTTAAATTACTATTTTTTATAATAGTGACTGCAAAGTTACTATTGTTAGCAAATGCAGTTATTACAATCATTATCTATAAATGCAAAGTTAAGGTGCATGGTAGAAAAAATAATCACAACAGTAAAAATAAATAAACTTGCATGAAACGCAGTGGTTTCTTGCTTAAATGCACAATTCCTGTGTGCACGAACTTATGAAAGTAGCTTTGACACGCTCCCAGCCGTAGCCATGGCGCCAGAAGGAGAAAAGGGACAATTTTGCTAGGTAATTCCTACCGGAAATTCCAAGGTTCTTTTACATGCCACAATCTTTGACAGGAGCACGAGACATGGCAGGGCCCTTCTCTTCCCGAAAATACCAGGGGTGGATGAGGTCGGACTCGAACCCGGGACCTCTGGCACACAAGACGATCATGCTAACCATCAGCCCACCTTGCCCCCACGAAATGACGAAAGTGTACGAATTGTTGCCAAATTCACTCGCTGATTCGTTGAGTATTTATAAACCATGCGCAATGGCTGTTTGTCGTGACGTCACCATGAGTTAGCCAATGACGAACGAGAATAACGGCTGCTTCGCCGTCTGATTGGACTAGCCCAGTCATGTGATATGCACGTCACAGCAATCAGCCATGGCGCGTGGTACAGGAATGGCTGGAATTTTATAGAAATTTTCTACCACCGCCTCCTCAAATAGGCCTACAGTAGTTTAATTTCCCCATCGATCTATCACAAACCTACCGAAACCGAAAGTAACTCGCCGCGGAAGCAGACAACTTATAGGAAGCTTGGAAATGTAACGACGCTTTGGAATATTACGTTTTAAGTCACCGTATTTAAAATATCATGTGTTTTAGTTGGCTTCTACCGCCACGCTTCGAACATTAGCGATAATTAGGTCTAACGCGCTTGGGCGGAAAGCTGATCGTTCCGTCGTCATGGTAACCAAAGATTAATCGTGCATTCCTGGGAAGTCGAATCGTACCTCAAGCGACTAATAGGTAGGCTACGTCAAATTGGTTTAGGCATAAATTCGGTTCTGTCATACTTGCCTTATGTGGCGAAGACCAAGAAACCAGACGATTCGATCGCAAAAAAACAACATGGATGGCCAAAGTTGATAAGTTTTATCTGATAAAATCACGTGTGCTCGTTTTATTTTGTGTTAAGGAGGCGTGATTGGCTGGTGGCTGTCGTTTACTGGCTTCTCATTGGTTAATTGCCGTTAGAGAATTATAAAGGTAGCATCTCAGTGGGAAATATCAGTTACCGAAGTCTGTTGGATCATCAAACAGATAAATTTTAGTAACTCAAAAGTATATTCCAGCGTTTTCTTCTCAACAAGAGGTAAATGAGGTCAAACATTTTATTTAAAAAAAAAAACTGAACAAAAACGACGACTTTTAATCTTTACTAGTTCGGTGATATTTCTGAGGTTACGGATTACAGATGGAGGCTCTTAAAGCCAAAATGAGGCGAAAAACCCAAAATCGAAAGAAGGTGGGGGGGGGTAAGGGTGAGGGGTATCAAAAGGTCAGCTCGCCCCCTTCTATGTTCAACCAATAGGCTGCTATACGTATATTAGGTATTTACACTTTTACGTTGTTTAGAAACTTTTTTTTTGTAGTATTTGTAGTATTTGTAATCAGTGAAAGTGCATTTTTTCATTTTTTAAAGATAATTTAACGCCCATGTTAGTCATTTTGGGGCAAGGTAGCCTCCCCCCCCCCCCCTCGGTTTGGCACAGCCCTACAGTCGGAACTACTTTCTCGTCAGTTCCTTAAAATTTTCTGGTTAGTTAAAATTGGAGCCTTACCTACAAAGCATTAGTTTCATCTAGTATTTTTTATTATTTTTTTTTCCGATCAAACTTACTTTTGCAACGTTTGCCACGAAAATAACAAAAGGAAAAAAAAAAGCCAAGGTTCTACATTTCATCCTAACCAGTGCTTCTAATTAAAATATTTATCTTTTTACCTTTTAAATTAAAACTGAAGTCAAGTTTTAATTAGGTTGTATCCCTGTGGGAGCTGAGGAAGGATTTAAGAAAAAAAAACATCCATTAGTTTCGCCAACCGTATAATGAATAAAAAGTTGAGCTGGTTAATTTAAAGGTCATTTTGTGGTTTCATGCGAGAACGGCGAAACCCTAAAACTGAGAAAATAATTGTGAAAAAAAAGCTTCACTACAAAACCAGCATCTTTTCTAGAAAACCAGTCGGGAAACGGTTACGGTGAGTTTAGCAACGAGTCGGCTTTGAATTCTCGTAGCTAGAAGCTAGGAATCATCTGAAATTCCAAGATGGCGGCGGTTTTCTCTGCCGGCTCGCAATGAAAATGGTAAATAATGCGAGTTCGAAAGCGACCGGGAACTGTTTCGTCAGGAGGAATTCTTCATCGTAATGTCACGGATTTTAAACCTGCAAGCACATACTCAACGATGTCGGGTTTAGCTAATTCAGGTAGCGTTGTCACCACGGCAACGAACGACACCTTTGCCATCGCAATTAAATTCTAGCGGTGAGAATGCAAGGGCGAGGCGTTGAATAAACGCATCCTTAGTCCATGTCAATTAGTTTGCGTCATCGAAATAATCAGTACATCGATTTTGTGATGCTCTTGGAATCAAAGAGATTTACATGAAGCATGGATCGACGCAATTGGAGTGTGCGAAGCAAACGATATGGCTAGTTAAACTTAAAAAAAAAAAAAAATCCGTAGAACGTTGCGGAGTACAAGCTACGTGCACAAAAATCCATTAAAGGTACACTCCGCCTGCTTTAAAACATCCACGCGCAGATCGCCACAGCGCATGTTACCATGGCACCGTTTCGTGAGACTCGACGTAGACTCTACTATCTCAGTTGGCCTTGAGCGTCGTCGACGAAAAAAAATTAACGCAAAAATTGTGTCTTCGCAAACCGGAACTTGATATTTTCATATTTTAACATCGAACTTTATAATTTTTTAGGCTATAGTATCGTATAGTTTTTCTTCGGGGATCTATCGGCGTAAGTAATTTTAATTTTTACCGCATTAGTCTTTCAGATTTTTGAACTCATGGTAATTATTAGCAAACGTTAAAAAATGAGTACATGCACACACACATATATGAACCGTCATGGTTATTGTAAGCGCGCAAAGGATCATTATAATCGCAGGATGCTATCAAGTTAGTTCCGAATATTCAGCAGAAAATCTCCTATAGACGCCACATTTTAAAACGGATTTTTAACAAGAGATTGACTACTGGTAAGTAAATAGAACTTTGGGGCCGTACTTGACGTGGAGGATCGAGGAAAATGGCGTTGGGAGGAATGTACCTTTAAAACTCTACGTCTCGACGACTCATTTGAAACCATCGTCGAGTTGAGGGTTCACTGCCAAGTTTTCCCTGAAAGCCTCCAACCCAAATTACAACTTTCTCTCGTAATTGACTTATTTTTTTTTCCCTTGAAGCCTCTGCGAGACAGACAAAGACACACATTACTCGGCAAAATCCCTCCTTTCAACCTGCCCTCCCTCTAGAATGATGGACGCGCCCGGAACTCGAGGGTCGTATACATTTAATAAAAGAGACAACATCGATCTTTATATCTTGAAGGGCGATGACAGCCACCGGAAGTTGAGTGATGCTACCACTGATCTTGAGAACGCGCACCACCACGACATGGGCTGCTTGAAACGCCCGGTAACGCTCAAGCACGTCTCCTAGCGTCAGGTTGTCGTCATCAAGATAAAAAGCTTTTTAGCGGGGAAAAAATGAGGTGTTTTCTCACTACGTGACGCGAACTTGAGGGGCGACTCAAGCACCCGTCGTTGCTTTTGTTGTGTGAAAGCGAATAATAGAAGCACTTACGGCATCACGTGATCAAGTGACCGGACAATACCGTTCAACGCGTGGTTGTCACGTGAGATTATTTTTTTTAAGGAGGAAGGTGTCGTGTTCAAAAGCTTATGTTGCCATTGTGTACATTTTCCGCGTGGTTCTTCAAATAATACCTGATTTAACCTAGAAAGGTCAGAGTTTCTTCTCTATTTTTTTTTATCAGGGAGCAAAAAAAAGTTAAAATTAAAGCGCTTAGTGACAGAAATTTCAAAGAGGTGAAAAAGCTCACCGAATCAAAGTCTCAAGTAAAATCACAAATCGAGTATTGTCGTTTTTCGATTGTCAAGTCATCAGTGTTCTAAGTCCAGCAGCCCCAACGATACACTTATTCGTGTTCGTAACGTTTCAATGTTCTTCACCATTTATGGATTGGCTATCAATCCCGTTCCTATAAGAATAGCCCAGATAACTGACTGGCCGGCCGTGAGGCTGCCTAACGCTACCAGGACACCATGCGAGAAGCATATTACGATGAAGCCAGCAGCGACTCGTAGCAACTTGACGTTGCCGTGTAACGTGATTTTAGGCCTAATTTTCAGTTTTTAGGCCTAATTCTTTTTACCGGACGTTTTAATTTTGTAAGTAGCAGCTAACGGAGAATTAAATTCGAAAGTTGATCCATGCAGCATGGCGACAAAGACTATTTTAAATGAGTGTCGTTAACGAAAGGAGGCGAAAGTACGTCGTTGGTACGAGTGGGGGGGGGGGGGGGAGACCTCGAAGAATCTACGTGTTTCCGAGAGGAGGGAAATATGAAAACTTAACTTGCTTGTCGCTACACATTCGTAGAATGTTGACAACAAACGAAACGTGATAGAGGGTTGTTCTTTTGGTTGTAGGAAACACGAACCCAAACTGGGTTATCTGCCCCACGACGATGAAAGGGACAATTTCGCTGGCAAGCAGGAGAAAAAGGAAAGTTAACAAACAACACGTGCAGCGCTCGCCAACGTTTTCTGAATTAAAGCCAACTTATGTACTCTTTATCGGAAATCCAGTGGTGCCATCTAGTGGCAATTTTATTAGCCTATGTTGTACATCATGATAACATAGGAGAGAAGCAAAAAAAATTCGCAAAATCTGTCCCGTTTACTGGATGGACACTACGCAAACAAGCGGCTGCAGCGACTACCTAGACGCAACCAGTCTTTTGTACACTTCTGCCACGACCCATATATGTTGAGGCGCACACCTTTATCACGCACTGCAACAGCGATCTCTATTACATCATCTCAAAGCGGTAACCATCACAACTGCCGGTTAAAAATGTGTTAGCTTTTAGGTCTATTTTTTTTTTTTTACATGTTAGGCGTTATTGTCAGCTTTTAGGCCAATTTGTTACATGCCGATTTAATTTCGTAAGTAGCAGCAACACAGTGCGGCTCCCGGCAGACAGATACAGTGTTCGCCGAACGCCACGTATATAGATCAGTGGTAGCGAGCAAAGTGACGGTAGAGACGCAATGGAGAGACATCATAATATAGTGTTGTTGATAAAACCAGGAACGACTCGTAACAACTTGACGTTGCCATGGTATCGTGATTTTAGGCCTAATTTTCAGTTTTTAGGCCTAATTTCCTAAGTAGCAGATACCGGAGAATTTGATTCATCCATGCAGCATGGCGACGAGACTTATAAATGTGTGTCGTTAACGAAATCCTTTTGCTTTTACGGCTGCATATTATCCTTAGGGTTTACATGCGACTACCAAATGTTATTATTTCATTCAGTTACGTCTAGAAAGTCTATTAGCTATAAGAAAGCGACGATGTTTTAATTTGCCAAGTTATTTAACTAAATTTTGGTCACTGAAACGAACGATGAAGACCGTGTCGTCTGATAGCGTTCCGAAGTTGATAAAAGCGACGGACGGTCGGACAAAGTCGTTACAATAGTCTTCTCAGCCGGCATGGGTGTACAGACGACTAAAACGGGTTAACTACGTTATTTTTAGGTCCTTGATAAAAGGTTGCTGCTAATTTACTGCCAAATGAAGGCTTTGGGATAGCTGTTACTGCTTAATTTACCCAAACTTAATCCGTCGTCAAGTCGCCATTAAAATACACCGCCTTGCTCCATCCCCGCTTCACACCCTTGAACAAAACAGCTTAAGAATTTTAAAAAGAAGAAGAACAAACTTTGCATTATTTGACTTTGGCCTCCCACATCGTGGGCGGTCGGGGGGTGAGGGGAGGGGTGTATTAACCAAGGTTTCGTCCTTGCGCAACCAAAACAGGCAACTTTTAACCATCCACTGTTTATTTGATGCCTCAACATTTCTGACGAAGAGCAACAAACACGCGGACGAAAATACTGACGGAGCACTGGACGAGTCCACAAAAACGGGGGTGTTACCAACCATATAAACATCCACTGTAGCTGGAAATAGCGCGCGCTCGTGCAACGGTTTTCACACGTCACAAAGAGGAGCTCTATTTAGAAAGCGGAAGTTCGCGAAGAAAAGATGGCGACGGACGGATGCGTCATATACCGGAAGTGGATTCCGGCATTGAGCGTTTGTTGCAGAGATTATAGAATAAAGAACGTCGTCGCTTCTTGGCCAAGCCCATGGTCCTTTGAGCGACACAGTATTATGAAAAGATACATTAGGAACTAAAACCATGATTTTTCGAGCTCGAGTCTTTGGATGGCTCGAGCGCAACCGACTGCAGGGTGGCGGTTTACCTGGAAAATCGGAAAAATTCAGGGAATTTGATAAACATACACAGAAAGCCAGGGAATTTCAACATTTTCCGGAAAGTCTTTTTATCTTCAACGAATAACTAATTCGAATTTCACGTTTTACTTGTAAAACTTTCACTTTATTTCAGTAAAAATCCATATCCTTTTTGTTTTATTTATGATAGAGCGAAAACTCCTTTGGCCTAAGTAATATGGGACGTTACGTGTTAAGTGCGTTTCTAAGTTTTGTTCAGATTATGGCTTCCTACTGTTTACAAATACCAGTCAATGGCAATACAATTTCTAATTTAGAAAAAAATGAAATTGCAATTATGGCGATTTTAGTGAAATGTGGAAAAATATTTTCAGTCCTGTACTGTACCTTCCTTCGACCGAAAAAAAAAATCAGGGAAAAAATGTCAATATCAGTCTGGAAAACCGGGAAAAATCAGGGAATTTCATACTGAAGTTTTGCACGTCACCCTGGACTGATTGCTAGCGTGTGCCAGACTGCTTGAGCTTCCGCAAGCGAACGTAAGTACCTATAGTGTTCGCGGCCTATCTTGAGTTCTCCGCATAACGAACACAGATAATCGATTGTACGTTTTCAGTAGCAGAGTGCCTTGTTGATATCCAAGATGGTCACAAAAACAATGGCGGCCATCGATCAAAGCCACGCCCTACAGGAAGACGTAGTCGCTCACAAAACACTTGCAGGACTCAAGATACACCGCGCACACAATAAGTTAAAGGTGGTTTCCCATTAAATGGAAGCTGCAGCATTTAGCGCCGTCTCCAGCGCTATTTAGTGCTATCAAGCGCTTGCTTACAGAAACGAAGGAATGCACTACGTAATTTCTTTGAACGACACAACACCACGTGCCTCTTTATTATTGACTGAAAATTTGGTACATCCTCAGTGCAACTGGATGCAAGCTGTAACAGTTAACGATATCTCTGTGTCACTAGATAGTGCCACGGTAGGTTTTTTACGTTCCTTCGTGGCGCCATCTAGTGACAGAAGTATTGTTAACTATTACGGCTTGCACCTAGGTGCACAAGGATGCACCAAACTAACACTCAATAATAATAACGAGTCACGTGGCTTGTTTGCGTCATTAAAAGAAATAAACTGAACAAAAAACGCATTAGAGCTCGTATCCCCATGCTCACACATGTGAACATACACAAATAAAAACGTATTAGAGTTCACTCGAACGCAATGAACTATAATTTGAACTCCAATACCAGGGAACAAGGACTGTTTTACTCAATAGTTATGTCAAAACGTGAACGCAGTTTGTGTTTGTGTATTGTGTGAGCGCACGCTTAATTTGTGTATTATTCCCAACCCGTCGGCAATAATTTCGGCACGTTCCAAGATAAAAATGGCGCCTATCGCAGCGTTTTGTGGTGTCGCAGTAATGAAATTGTTGAATCGAACGCATGCACCATGTTCCCACCGTTCCTTTTGTGACCACCTATTGCGTAGATGGCCCAATGGCTTAACACGCAGTTTAAAAATCAGCGAAATCCCTTTAATCCCTACACCGCTGTCCCTGATTAATCCCTACTTCCAAACAGCCTCTTTTTTTCAACAACACTCTAATTCAGCCATCAGTTACACCCTTTCACCATGTCTGAGTACACGGCTCTAACTTTAGCAGCTCAGATCTTACTTGTCGAAAAACACCCTCAAAATTACTTCACCAGCAATCTTTTAGGCAAACTCATTAGTTTGGGTTGCGGAAACAACCGCGAAGTAGCGCTACCTTTCGGCCGATTTTTCAACGCCTTTCCTGTGACGGAGATAAATTGCGAGGGTGGAATTTGAAACCAGAAATCCCCGCTAAAAGTAGGAAAAAAACCTTGTCGGCTCATTGCGTACACCCAAGGCCCAACAAGTTTTGTTTACGAAGTTATTTAATCTTCTGGAAAGCTGTATGCACGTGGAGACATTTGTCTTGTTAAGTCGGGAATGATTCGTAAATCAAAACAACGTAGTTTTCTGCATTTAACGTTGGTTTCGAAGTTGTCCATACAGCTAAAGCCGCTAAAACTTAATTAAGTGGTTTCCGGGAGTGGTACTAAGTAAAACTGATGCGAGCGAGCGTTTTTTTTTTTTTTTTTTTTTTTTACCAAACAAAACGAAATCAGTAGCTTACATTTTGTTAGTCGAGTACGGTATCTATTGTTTTAATGCCGGGATCAGCGCGCAAGAGTGGTACATTTGATAAAACTCATTCTTTAGATGAAAGTTTTTACTTGTGACATGCCTATGAACAATCTTTAGATTCGTTTCGATGCGATCATGTGAATGAAGCAAAGAGGTGACGTGGTCATCGGCTCCAGGTTATGTTTGGTGAAATGTCATTATAAAAAACGTTTCATGCGCTAAGAAAAAAAACACCCACGCGTGCGCTTCTGAGAACCACTTGATTAATTTTTAGTGGCATAACGAAACTGGGATTGAATTTCAGAACAATATTTTCAACTTGGTTATTCGCTAAGACGCTACTTCCTTTCATGCGTGCGCTCTGAGAACCACTTAATTAATTTTTAGTGGCCTAATGAAACTGGGAATGAATTTCAGAACAATATTTTCAACTTGGTTGCTTCGCTAAGAAGCTTTTTCCATGCCTAAAATTCTGGCAAACCAAACTAACGTAACCTTTAACAACAGCAGCAATACAAGACAACAGGAGAAAAAAAAAATCGGAAAAAAACACCACATGTACAAAAACACATAGCGGGAAAACAGCAGGGACGTGTACCGACGTCATTTGTCATACATCCACTCAAACCAAAACCAAAACTGGTGCAAGAAAAAACGTTTTCAAAAAGGGACGGCCTTAGAAAGTAGTGATATCATTAACTCAATAAAAGGCCGCCAAGGTTAACCCTATCAAGCAGCCAACTTAAACGTACTGCTCTTATTTCATTTCTTTAGGCCAGAAGTGACTGCAACTGTGTTCAAATATTACGAATTGCCGTCATATTTGTCGTCAAGTCTGACGACACACGACGAACTGTCGTCAAGTCCGAGCTACTAAATTCTCAGTACTAATTCCAACATGTCTCAGCAGTGCAAAAAAAATAGTGGTACAGTAAATACGGTGTTGATTTTGACGGCTAAACTACATTTCTGGCGAGACGGGCGTGAGCAGAACTGTGTTACGTACTCGTGTACTGTTACGAAATACTGTTATGCACAGTGTACCGTTACAGGATTAGAATCGTGCATACTTTAAATATTTCTACGTCTTCTATCGCCTGTATACGGCTCTATCCTTCTCAGTGATGTATAAACTCGGGAAAATTAGGGCAGCTATGCAATCCGCAACTCTCCAAAAATACCTTCAAACAAAAACAAGCGATTATGTTCAAGATAATACCAACACCTCCTACACATCCGTCCAAGGAAAAGGGAGGGAGCTGACAACAATTAAGGGCGATTAAATCATCCGTTCCCTCACCCACCCCACGCACTGACGTCATTAAAGAGGAGTTCATTACGCCGACAAACACGGCGTAATTATTGAATTAAAAACGATAATTGCCATAACAACCGGAATTGAACGCGATCATCAAAGGCGGCACTTCGCAACCGCTAAAACGGAGGCCTGGACTTGATGAATTTCGTTCTTAAATCTGCTGAAAAACATACGGATTGTTTGACTTCGTTTTTTATTCTGGTGTAATTGAATGAATGGATTAGGGTCCGCCGTTTCCGCATAGCGTCTTCGATCGAAATGAAGCCCGGATAAGTTGCTACGTAACCGGCTGTTGACATAAAATAAATAGAAGTTGTCGGCCAGAAACCTTAGAGATTTCTTAAGGCACCTTGGAAGTTCAAGGTTCATACTAATATCAGAAAATGAATACCCCTGACTATCCTTGATTTTCCCTGACTTACTCCTTCAAATATCCCTGACCAAAACACTTGTTTTTAAAAATGTGTTACTTACGCAGTCAACTGCAGTGCTCCCACGCCATAAGCACAATTTTTTTTTTAACTTGCTGACAATTTTAGGGAGTTGGTGGGGAGGGGTATGGGGTTTGTGCATGGATAATGAAAACGTGGCCTAGTATTTTTCATGACTTTAAGACCTGTCACAAATCTTGACCCCCCCATACCTAAGGTCCAAAATAATCTGACTCACCCCCTCAACCTAAAGTGTTTCTATGACTACTCAGGCTACCTGTGCGGATGATATTTTATAACCAAATGATTTCCAAACATTTGAAAATGCGTCACATTTTCAATGAAAGGAAATGCTGGAAATTTTGGTCAGCACGGTTCATTCTTAAAAAAATAACTGACTATCCCTGACTTTCCCAAATTTTTCATTTTTTCCCCTGACTTTCCCTGACCATATTTCATATCCTGACTATCCCTGATTTTCCCTGACTTTCCAGGTCGGTATGAATCCTGAAGTTACCACCATCATTTCAGTTGTTTTTGCCGCATGAGGGAGGAAACCGGAGTGCCCAGAGGAAACCCCCGTGCAACGGGCGGGGAAACAACCAGAGAAAAACCCCGTACATATACACTTCCCTTCACCAGGATCGAACTGGGTCTGTTAAGAAGCCAGAGATGTACAGCCGGGTCCTAGACTCCTATCGAATCTGACGCCCCAGTGCTCGTAGCTACACACCAGTGCTTCGTGGTGCGCCTTGTCATTACGTGAGCTGCGTCGCGCCCATCCAATTGCCATCTGACACGGGAATTGGCCGAGCACCAGCAAGAGGCAACGAGCGAGTCCAACTGCTCAACCAGTTGGAACCGGATCGCTGCAGTCAGCCTGTCACATGACGTAAATCCTGGCGAGAATCCTCTGTTCCAGCGGGTATAAAAAAGCCCGCAGGAACATAGGATCCTCAGTTGGTGTTGGAGGTACAACGAGAAAGGTTGGACCTCTGAGATGGTACTAGGGGGTCAGTGCCTAATAATGTGACACTCTGTGTGCAGAACCGCTCGCTGTGCTGTAAGTGTGAAATGATCTCCAGTAAATCTTGAAATCAATCGTCCACTCCCTGAGTCGTTACATATTTTGGGGGCCCGTCCGGGATTTGAACGCGGGACCTCTCGCTGAAGTTGCGCGGGTTTTCAGTTGACCTTGACATAGCCCGCTCAAGAGAATCACGTTTATAACTCTTTACTTGGATGTCGTACACCGATGGTGTAAATCGGAATGCTACAGGGAATACAACAATGCTAATCCACAAAACGGAATAAACATCGCTTGTTAAACCTAAGGACGCGTTTACGCATCGACTCACGCAGCTAGAATTTAATCGCGATGGCAATGGTGTCGTTGCCATGGTGACAACACTACCTGTAGTACCAAAATCCGACAACGGTGAGTAAAGGCTTGCAGTCCTACTGCTTAATTGCCATTTGAAAATTATGATTGTATATTCTCACCTTAAAAAAAGTTGCCGCTATTTTCAGGCGATTTTTAACCCTGTTAGGATGAGTTAGAAAATCGCAAGACAAATTTTCTCGCTCACTAGCTTTTACTTGGTTAATACTAATTCTGCTGGCTGCTTCTCACCTTTACCGGAACATTTCGAGTTGTCTAACCATGGCAATGACGTGGACGCAGATCTTCTCCTCGTACCTAGCAACGTATGATATGTGCATGGCGCATGCCAGCGTCGATTTACGACAACAAGAATACAATTTTAACTGCAGCGCAAAACGACGGACGGACTGATTTCTGAATGCCAGCATTCGATGGTTTGTTTTCGATTCGATAACCCCGAAATGCACGCCATGTTGGATTTTGAATTCTCGCTGCGAGAAGCTATTCTTTGTGCGAGAATAGCACATTTTGGAAGAAGCGTGAAATGACAACAATGTTGTAGCCGCAATGTTTAAAATGACTGTTGCACTTTGTTCTTTATTCGTATTTGTTATCTGTAATGCATTGCCGCATTCGTAAATAAATAACGGTTGAATAGCAAACAGCGTTCGGCGAGCGAGAAGGACTCGTTGCATAAACGTGCCCTTATACGCATTGTTTCAGACTGACTATATCGGCTTTAATATCGAAACAGACATAAAAAGTGGCGCCCGTTCTTCTTCCCTTATTATTACGTAGCCCCAGGGACAAAATCGCAACAGACGGAAAAAGAATCGCATGTCTCTTCAGACGACACTTGACAACAGAGCAATGCGAACAAGTCAAATACAATGGCATATTTCCTTACAATCTCCATGGCAACGAGAGTTGGAGAGGCAAGCGTTTGGACATTACGATTTCGTTCGCCACCGTGCTTCACCAACTTCCGGTAGAGCCGTTCCAACACAATGCCAGGAAAACTAATCTTGCAAGCGAAAAGCAGGTGTTTGGAATGGCTTTTAATTCCGTGATACGACACACCGTAAGCCTTTTGATATCGGATAGCACGAGGTGAAATCGCAGCCCTGACCAAACTCTGCTCGCTGCGAAATTTAATGAAACTGTTTTACAGAATAAATTATGTTAGGCAAACCAAACGGCGATGGGGAACACGGATTACAAAGCATTAAAATTTAAATCATGACAGAGGTTACGATAGCAACACTGCAATTAAATAGGCTCCAATGATGCTTAATCATGCCCGCTTAAGTCACCTATAAAGAGTTAAAACTGAAATTAGGTTTTAAAAAATGACTAACAAGTTAAAAGCACATCACGTGATGTTCTTCCCCAAAGTGCAACTGATCGTGACCACACCAAAAATTTTCATAACTTTTTGTAATTTTTTTTGCAGTAATGAAAAGTGCGACGACTGAAGCCGTACACACACTCTAGCAAACATATCGCAGCAAAGCATTAGCAGAATTTTAAGACTAAAATTACGACCAAAATTACGACCAAAATTACGCATAAAAATACAATGATCGCACAACGTTTCGGGATTCACTGCATACCGTTCTCAAGTGCTTTTAAAAGCACGGATTGACAACTCAAATGTCAATGTCAAGGAACACTACAGATTGTAAAGTTATAAGTCAAAATTCACCGCAAGAATTATCTACGTAACATTCCCAGGATGCCACACGAGAAGTGAATCAAGTTGGGGGGAGGGGGGCTGGCGGATGGAGACGAAAGTGCGACGTAGATACAGGGGGAGAGGGGCACGAATTTTCGTATCTTTGTCTTGTCTTCGTAGTAGGTTCGCTTCTCGTGTGGCATCCTGGGAGTGTATTAAAGTGTTTATAACTTCAATCAATTAATTTATAATACGTTTAATTGTTTCTCTTTCCCTTAAAAAAATGGGGTGACCCCACTGTTAATAAATAACGATAGGCTGGCAAACAGTTCGGCGAGCGAGAGCGGCTTGGGGCATAAATGTATCCTAACAACCCAATCCAACATTTTATTCCCATTTTATCCCGATAAACTAAACTTTATCCCAAGAGTAACAACCAGGTCCCTTTCCTCCTTACGTAAAAGTCGTACCAACTCCCCCTCCCCCTCCGTACCCCACCCCAATGGGCCTTATTATTTGTACAATAAATATGATTTACTCAAGCATCGCAGCCAAGTGACGTATTCAGCCACTGCAAAACGCGGCAGGGCTATAAATCCCAGTTGGCACATAATTCGCGCCATAAATGATAGCCAATAAAAAACGGAAAACGAATTGCCGTAAAGGAAGCATGCGTGGTGGGGAAAAAATGCCCGGGGAGAGGAAGGAGGAAGAGGCATCACGGTACAAATTTTGCGAACGGTTCTCTGTTGACTTTTCTCCCACGTTGGCACGTGGGGCGACGAGAGGTGACCTCCCGCCCCTCCCTCCCCAAGGAGAAACGATCTTGTAAACAAGATATACATAATTATATACTTTTATATTTTTTTTTGCCCATTTTTGCTTCCAACATGGTAAAAGACCAGCAGCGGAAGCCAGTGAGTGAGTTAATCCGCCATTTTGGGGTGTTGACTTACAATTTACTCTATTTGCGACAAGGCCACTACCGCAACATTCATTAATGACCTGGCAGAAACCCGTAACTGTCAAGAAAACTAGGCGACATGACGTCACGAGTTCTTGCAATTTAGGAAGACGAGTTTGGCTTCGCGCCCGTTTTAGCACAGGAAGTCTCTCTAGTACCAGCATAGGCCGCAAAAATCACTGTACAATGGAAGAGTGGCGCTGGTGTACTGAATACGAGGTTGCATTTGATTTATTGTTAGTGTTAATTTAACGTTAATATTTTTAAAATTTTCGGGCCTTGGCAGGTCACGAATTTGGTAATAACTATCTCCGCGTTAACCCCTTGAGAGTTTGAAAAATGGCGTACTGCCGTATTGTAATGACGGGGATTGATACTGAGTTGGTTGCACCAGGGGTTCGTAATACCCAGTCAGTTTAGCGAAACAATCCTACTCCTGTTCCGCTAGCCACATATTGCTACCTGACCGCTACTTTACGATAGAAACAGAGGAATACACACTGGGGGGGGAGGGGGGCCCCAGAAAGGAGGGGGGGGGGAAAACCCCCGCCCCCCCCCCCCACCCTTCCGAGGAAAGTCTGGTGCCCCCATGTCACAAGCCAAACATGTTTTTAGTGATTTTTTTCTGATAATAAATGTCATAAGTATTTCAAATTGTCATGGAGGACCAAAATTCAGAATCTCAAAATTCGGAAAAAAATTGCTGCTGATGATGTTGAAAAATTTCTCTATTGTGGGGGGGGGGGGGGGGGCCGAAGGGGTAGAAGGTTGCTGAAAAGTTGTTCCATGAGCCCAAAAGATGCTTTAAAATGTGTTAAATTTTAGAGCCCCGCTGGGGAAGCATACGGGGTCCCCCCTGACGCCCTAGCTGGTTATTCAATTTTTGTTTTGTTTTAGTAGCACAGGGCACCCTTTCACGCACTGTGCCCTCCCCCCCCATCTCCCCACAAAAAATTCTTGCGTACGCCACTGGAAAAGTAATTTTTTTTTAAATTCGGCATCTAACCTCAAACATAAAACCAGTGTTCGTTTTATCAGTTTATTATTAGATTGTTTTGTCGAACTAGACGTTATTTCTAAACAAATTTGCTTGAAATTAGCACGACATTCAGCACAGAGCATACCGACGTCAAGGGTTGTGTAGCAAAAAGACGTAACTAACAACATTTGACTTCTTTGCCACGTTCACGAGCTACTGCTACAAAGTCCACGTAAGGCCAAACTGTTGAAATACTCCAGCCAGGTCTGGTCCCCTTATCCTTGTAAAGACTTTGAGAGCTTACTTGGATCTCACATTTTTCTTTCTAAAAGAGAACGTTAAGGATACCATGAACATTATGGAGCTCCGTGCCGCAGATTTCACCAATGGGCAGTCCCTAGCTCGGTAAAAAAAATTGTCGTACTTCTTCAGTTGACAATCACATTGTATCAAAGAAGTACGACACGATTTTTAACTTTCTACTTTTTACATGTGAAACTTTATTTTTACCATGGGACCTATGTTGGTGGTACTACGTCCTTTTCGATACCTTTTTGTGTAGCAGAACCGTATCCTTTCCACTATTCCATTTAAACAGCTTTTTGTGGACGAAATGGTCTTCTAGGTATGCCTAGGATGACTTTCACTGCACCTTTCACTTTATTCGGCCGTTTGAAATTTAGTAGCTTAACATGCGTATAAAGGAAAAACGTGAAGCGTGTGTGCTGGAATACGTCATGAAATAGATCTACGTCTAGGTTGGCTCATTATCATCTGATCAGGGACCTAGTCTCCAGTGGCACTTTCAAATCGTACGCGCTTTACCAGGAAAAATCGTGGTTCGTCCACATTGTGCACTTTTGATTAATTCGCTTGAGGTTTGGAAGCAATCAAATTGAGGGTAGGCCTTTGTTTTCGCCTATTTGGAACGAATAACAACTATGAAAGAGGATTTGCACAAAGCATTTGGTTGTTATGGTGATGGGTTAATTAGTTTTCAGAGGTAAATCAACCGAGCAGGGATTATACATTTCTGCGTATTTCGCAAGATAATTCCAAGGTATTAGGGGTTTATTTATTTTTAATTGCAGACTTCAGGTATAGAAGGAGAAAAAAAAAACAGGATTTAAATTGCTTCCAGTTCCACGAATAATTAAACATGGCATTCCAAAATCAGTAAAACCTTCCTCAAAAAGGTAACACAACTGAGCAGACCTTAAAGAGTTGCCTAATTGGGAATGGAAACTACATGCTACAACAGAGTTCCACAGGATGACAATCCTCCGTGGCACGAAACAGAGCTACCTATTCAGGGATTGCGCAGTTGTGTCACTTGTATCAGTTAGACCATGGCGTCCGGCAACAATAAGGTAAGACTTTCGCTGTTTACCCGAGTGGCGAGGCCACGAGGGCAATAAAGCGAAAGTCTTATCTTATTGTTGCCGAACGCCATCGTCTAACATATTTGTACAACGACGAGTTGGATCTTTAATGAGTGAGCCATTGTTGCAATAAAGCGACAGTGTTAGTGCATTGTTGCCGAACCATCATCGAACATATTTGTGCAACAACGATTTGCATTGTTAGTAACCGAACCATTATTGTGATAGCATAACAAGCCATTGTTGTCGGGAATGTTCTTTGCTCCAACTCCGTTTTTAAAACTCAATAACTGCAAAAAATGCCATTTTAATCAATTTTAACTCTTTCCTTTGGGTCTTTTTCAGCTATAATAAATGTATTATTTTGGAAACATTGACATGTAAATATTGATAGCAGCAGTAGGTTAGATTTACTTACATAAGTAAGAACCAAAGGCCTTCGTTTTCTTCCTTACGTACATAAGAACCCACGCCTTCGTTTGCTATGGCTAGAATTCTTTTTGCTTATTTTAAAAATAAATAGTTGTTATTTAAAGTGTGAAATAGTTTCGTATTATTTTCGAAACGATTTGGGATACGTAAATATGGACAGCGATTGTATTTTTGCTACTTAAGTAAGAAACCCAGGCCTTCGTTTTCTTACTTACGTAAGTAAGAAACCCACGCCTAGCCGTGGTTCTTACTAGTGGTAAGACAACAGTTTCATTGTTTCAGCATTGTGTCTTAATGATATAAATCCATTGCTGCAACAATGGTCCAACAATGAAAGAGTTGTACAAGGTAGGAAAGAAGTAGGTCTGTGGGAACGGGCAGGGTATTTATGAGGATCAGCTCATCCCCGATACACCAGCAAAAATTCAAAATTTCGTTAAGTTACAGTAAAAGACCTAGGAAATGAACGATGGTTAGCAGGGATCGAAGTACAACACGCAATGGAGAGCAGGTTGGGCTCCTGAACCTAAAAACTCACTCAGACAGAATCATATATACAGTCGAAAGGCGGTGGGAAAAAGCACGGATTATCACAATCCGCAAAAAGGCTCTTTCCAACCGCCTTTCTTGTTCTGCCTTGCAGGAAAACAGAGTAGGGTGTAAAAGTCCAAGTGTATTATGAATCGAACACAGTTGAAATACCTTGGTTTCCTTATAGACAAAGATGGTATGATCAACTAGCCCGAGGTGCTAGATCCGTACGATTAGCACAGAACTGCAAAACGTTTCCGAATAAAAATCTGCTGGTGAAGATAGGCCTACTGTGTTTACTTCCAGGTGATTAACAATGCCGAACTTGGCTATATACGCACAATTTGACCGGGAGGCACTCTTAATTGGTGGTGGTCTTGGGTGGTAAGTGTTACCATCAATATCTCTACGGTAGACGGTTCATACTCCTAACTTATGCAAAGGCCCTACTCTGGGTATTTGGAAACTATAGAAAACTATAGAGGAGGTATCTCTGCTGCGGCAGGCGTGCGCTTTCAGCCGTGGGCTTTATTTTTATATGGCAACGATTTTTTGGTTCAGCACATCAAGGGAACGGTTGAACTTAATAGCTAATTGTTTATCTAGAATGCATTTGCCATCTGAACTGCCTCCCAAGAAACTGTCATGAATTTGCAGGCAATTGAATCCATCCCAATTCTGAGTGACCAGCTTGAAAAGTTTACCTTGAAAGACAGTGTTGTGTTTAGAGTGTATCCACACACACAGCTGGCACCCTCAGAGTTGATGAAGACAAGTTAAACCCATTTTGTATTAGGCTTAATGAGCTATTTTGGATAGACATGTATTATTTTGGGGCCGTAGGTTAATCACTCCTATGGTTAAACACACTCATGTTGTAAATGAGTTTCATTTGGGACATTGTGGTAAAGTTAGCATTAAAGTCCTAGCAAGATAATGGGTTTGGTGTGGCCTGAAATTGACAATGACCTTGAGATAATGGTGAAGTTATGCGATGTCTGTCAGATGGTGGTGCACGTACTAGGAATCATGTTTGGGAATGGCCCAGCTGTGTGGGACCGAATTCATGTTGATTTTGTGGGGCCTGTCGATGGGAAAATGTGTTTGGTTATTTTTAGATGAACATTCAAATTTCCGTTTGTGATAAGCATGAAGTTTACAACAAGTTATCTAATGTTATTAGTAAATTTAGATAACTGTTTGCAACCGATGGTTTTTGTAAGGCTCTGGTTTCAACTACAAATTACAAATGTTACAAATGTCCCGTACTTCCACGTACGGTAGTAACAGAGCAGTAGTGAACTAGGTTAAATCACTAATAACTGAACAAAAAATGCGTTCGAGTGAACTCTAATCCGTTTTTATTCGTGTACCTTCACGGCTGTGAGTACGGGGATACGAGATCTGATGTTTTTTTTCTAATAGGCAAAGCCGTTTTTTGTTCAGTTAATTTGTTGGCTTTTTTCGCTTCCTTTTTATTGTAATTGCTACGTCCTGGTCTATCATTTGTACAGTATGTACACTGTCCACCCAATTTTGTTTGCCAAAAAACTGAGCATCAGAAATGCGTATAATTAGGTTCATGTTCCACCCGAGCTTCGTCCCACGTCTATTATTTTTTGACAACGCACTAGCTTATGTCTAGATTTACCATGTGTCATCTTGATGGACAGTTGGTTTTGCATTGTTGCAGGCAAACAATTTAACTGGCAAACAATTCAACTGGCTTTCCGAAGCCCGCATTGAAGAACTAAATAAGTCATTTAATCGTTTTGGTCGCCCAAGGCCATAAGGCCCCAAAAATTAAAGACATCGCACCCTATGGTTTAAATCTTAAAGATTTAAGCGAACACCGGGACCGTTTCACTTTGGTTAGAGCTTGAAGGCCGACAATGCTAACTCGAATAAGATACAACAATGTTACTTTCCCCGTGGCCAAGCATCGTTGCATCGTGTTCGAGTTAGTTCTAATCCATCTCGTGCGCCTCGTCTCTTTATTGTACCATTGTTACACGTTGCAGCATTGTGACATTTTCATATTGTTGGCCGCTCCGCCTCCTGTCCAATTTTTGAAGATTCTCGTGCACAAACGAACTCTAATGGCCCGTGTCACACCACATACCACAGTCATTAAGTTCAACACATTAAACAGGAAGGAAGGCCGACGGCTCAACAAGAGTTAAATAAATGCAGATGGAAATCTATTACGTTACATGTGAACATGTTCATGTGAACTTTTTTTTACTGGCTTTGGGTTAAACTGTCCTGCTACGATTTTATTATTATTATACATATTTTTAAAATTGTAAATATCGTTAGTTTTACTTTTCATTTCTGTTTTTAACTTTCACTACAACTGTTTCATGCATTTCATTGTTTTTACCTTACGACTTCCAGCCTGGATATCAGTGATCTTCCAGGGTCCTTTCCTGACCTGCGTGCAACTGCACCAAACTTTCTATTATTATTATTATTATTATGACCGACTGCTAGAGCTGAGAATTGAACCCACAACCTTTGATACCAAAGGCCAAGAGATCCTACCGCTGAGCCATACTGACGCATGCATACTTTCACTTGTATTGCCTTGTGTATGACGTCATGTGACATCACATGTCACATGTAATAAATGAGTACCGTAGCTGTTCACTCTTGCTGCACATCACCATAGACACTGGCGATATGGGGTCAATCTCTTGGTCGGCTTTATGGGCATGGCCACTCAGTATGTAACAGTTCCCTTGTTCAGAAATGGCTGACAATTTCAGAAACACCCTCACCATACATTCCTAAGTGCATTCCAATTTTGATCGCGATCAGTTAAACAGTCAGGAAGAAAATTACCCGGACAAACAGAGAGAGAGTTTAACCCTAGATTAGAAAATTTACTTAAGTCTTCCAAGCCTACGCGAGACCTTGGTGGTAGTTGTGGCTACTAAAACCTCTGATAACGTCCCTGCTTCAAAGGCCAAGCATTAGCAGATACGTTAGTAGCCTCAACTACCGGCAGGGCCCCGCGTAGGCTTGGAATGGGTAAGATGCCATATCCAGTTAACTTTCTAATCTGTGATTAAACAGTCAACCTCCCAAGGTTCAGCAATCACCGAAACCGAAACATAAACCAGGCACTAAAGCGTTTCCCTTCAAGAGTTACGTAAACCAGTTACATTCCGTTAATATTTACGGCATGCACGTAAAAAAATTAAAAAAAAAACCCTCTCCCCATCACATTTTATTACAAAATAAATCCCCAATAATGAATTCTTCACTCTGGCCATTTCCAAGATAAAAATGGGCGGCCAAAGGCGCTTCAGTTCCGGGCTAATAGCCGCAAGCTGAGCATGTGCCACGCCTTCCGCCAATTGGCGAATCCGGCGGTGCACGAGCGAACACTAACGAGGTACGGTAGCCCACTTGGCAAAGACTCATCTCACGAATTCATCAGGGGAAGTGAAGAGATAAAGTGAATTCGACGGAATGTTACACGCCTACAGAATCCCAAGCACGTAGTAGAGGAGGACGAAAAAAAAATAGTGAAAAACTGTCTGCAATCAGTTCAATTGACGCGGCAATTTCAAGCTGGCAATCTCCCTGATAGGAGATAATTATGCCGACGAATGGACCGAATTATCGCTGTAATTTCTTCGTGGAGTATCCCACATAATCCCATCTAATTTTTTCAACCCTTGTGTTATTTATTAACGGAGAACTCCCCTCCCATCTAATTTTTTCAACCCTTGTGTTATTTATTAACGGAGAACTCCCCTCGTGCTTCGTACCCGGAAAATTACCACTGGCAGCTGACCACGAGTGGTATATGTAATATATGCCAAGAGTTAAGGAAATTATCGATAATTTTTTTCACCCAGAGTGTTTTACCACCTATATACTCACGAGTGCTATTTCGGTAGAAATTATTTTCACTGTAAGGTAATTATCTGCCTATAAAGAGCACGAGTGAGTTTAATGGCCGAAAACACGAGTGGCGCGAAAAATTTGATAATTTCCAATATCTCGTAGGGTTTCAGTTCAAGAATTTCTCATTATTTCACATTATTCTGCACTCTAAATTACGCAGAATTGATAATTGAATTTTTAATTTATTTATTTTCAAAATATTTTAAATTTTTTTAAATTGTGTCTCGTCCGATTGAGTACCCTAGCAACAAGTCTTCACACCGAGCCAGTTGCCACTTGCGAAAGCTTCGCTACGTCGTAAGCCTAACAGCCGATCACGTTACCTAGCAACAAATTCGGAGCGTCGTTTTGTTATAAAAAAATTTATCAATAAATCGTCTTAATAGTAATTATTACTGATTAAGACGATTTTTGGACACATTTTTTTAACAACAAAATGGCGCTCAGCATTTGTTTATATGGTACGTGATCGGCTATTAGGCCTAACGATATGTTCATATATTCTCGAGGAATTTATTTAGCATTGTGGCATGACTACATCCCCCCCCCTCCCTTGCGCCCTCCCCTTCCCCTGCGCCACGGTTCGTCAACGTACGTAATTTCGTTGTTAATGTCCATAAATGTAGAATGTAGATCAATACAAGGATACTTTCATGACACGGCTTCCTCTGCAACCAGCTTTAACAATTACATAATTTCGTTTCTAAATATTTGCACTCTTTCACCCACCAGTCGACTCAGGATTAGCTTCTCACTGATGGGTTTTCTTCCAAGCTTCAATTTCGCTTCCCTGGAAACCATCTGGGATTTGAAGAACGTCACCCTCCTCCTTCTCACCCCCCCCCCCTCCCAACTTCCAAACCCCTACCTAACACCACTCTACAAATGAATTCGTCCCCCTTTCCTCAGTCCACGAGCTCAATCCAACCTGATGTTGATATTTCCTTGAGTTGAAATGAACTTCCTGAAGAGCGTGCCCTAAAGTTCGTGATGCCGATTTCCGATATGCTGTTGGTTATTGGAAATCGCTGGTACGTAAAGATTCGATATGTGCAAGAACGATTGCGCAGGGATTTGCAACATATCGAAAAGCAAACATCAGTTGAAAAATTGAAATACGCAACGAACACATAGGAGTCGAATCTGTGAACTGCCATAATGACAAGTAAGCAGTAATAAGGGAGAAACGAAAGGTCCATTATTGCCAACGGAAAGACGGCGGCTCAGGAGTCAAATAAACACAGATGCAAACCTATTAACGTTGCCTCTTGGACTTGTATGTCACACCGCCTAAGCCGGGAATCGAACCCACGACCTTTGAAACAAAAGGCCGAGGTCCTACCGCTGACCCATACTGACACGACCAAAAGCCAAAAGGAAACGTCCATAGGCATAAAAGCTGCTTATGGACCTTTCCTTTTGGCCGTGTTAGTATAGCTAAGCGATAGAACCTCGGACTTTGCTTTCAAAGGTCTTAGGTTTGATTCCCCGCTCAGGCAGTCTGACGTATAAGTTCTAACGGCAACGTAAATAGGTTTGCATCGTGTTTATTGCCAATTACACATAAGCCCTGATCCCGAAAAGCGCCCGCATTACCAGGAATCAGGTCTCTCCGACCAAGAGCAAGAGCTTGGCCTTCAACCCAGTTAGGCCTAACCCTCCACTGCTAAAATAAAGAAAACGTTTTCAAAATGATATGGAACCAGCTACGTTTGTTCTATCAAGACCTTTTTTTTTTTATTTGTAAAGCTGGATGCATCATCTCTCACATGCCGAGAACACTTTTTGAAAAAAAATGCTTCCTTAATTAAAAAAAAACTTTATTTTGTTTACATTGCATCGAAAATCCATACTATTTTCACCCAAACCACACAGGGGTCGTTATATCCAAGGAATCTTCTCAGTTTTTTGTGTGCTCAATCTATGCGAAAAATTAAGGTGACGTTTTTTTTTTAATTTTACTGTAAGGCAAGTAGTTTTGCTGCTAGAATTTTTTTCGTTTCGGTTTTAATGTTATTCCTATGGGCTATTGTCCAAGAGCCACAAGAGTTCTGAAAGCTGGTAATAATAAATAACGACTTTAAGAATCACTTTAAACTTTGGATACACGAGTCTTAGTGTTATGTTGCAAAGTGGCCGGCAACAGTCGACCTCTGTAAACAATGAAACTTTATCTACACCTATCAAAGAAGTAATACTATTAGCCAGCGAAAAGGAATTGTTAAAAGGGTTTTAGCGGGTGCTAACCATTTCCGGTCATCTGCGCGACGAAGCCCTGATAGGCATCAACAATATTGATTAAAGCTTCGTAAATAAACAAACAACAACCACTGGCATAAAACTAAATGATTAGTGAAACTCGGTTAAATATTCAAAACGCGCCAAAATACACAGACGGGATACGCGCCTATACAGCGTAGCCAGTGTGTTTAAACGATGCTTGAGCGCGCTAATTGAGTGAGCGAAGCGAACGAAAATTAGCGTTCGTTAGCCAGTGTGATACACACATGACTACGGCGACAAACACACGAGACAGCAAACCATCCCCATGTTGCAAACGGCGCATCAAACTAGTGGTCGACCGAAACCATTTTTTCACTTTCGGCCGAAACCGAAACCACAGCCGAAACCGAAACCACTACCGAAACTGGCAATTTGGTTTCGGCCGAAACCAGTACTGAAATTGATCAATCAGTTTCGGCCGAAACCGAAACCACTACTGAAACCGGAACCAAAACCTAACCTGAAAAAGCATCAATTTTAATAATTTGACAAAAAAGCAGGAATAAAATCATAAAATCATGAATGTGTGGCCTGCCACCAGTCCCTCCCCCCCCCCCCCCCCTCCAACAAAAATAATTTTTTTAGAATTAAAAAGACTTGTCAGTCTTGCTACATGACTTCAGGACTTTCGTTTGTATTTTTTTTTTGTCACTACTCATTCTTTATTTTAAAAATAGTCTTATTTTTTTCGTGTCAGTCCAGGGCACGGAAAAGGGCTTTTCATTCAGTAAGTAAGAGCTTTGCTTGAAAACATAAATAAATAAATAAAGACAAATGCAATCATAAATGCCCTCCAGTGCAACGAAGCCATTGACATATTTTGAATTTGGATTTAAAAAAAAATTTATTTATTATTGATGGGCATGGCAGATGCAAGCAGGATGTGTGATGGTGACCCCTGGATGTC
>JAHWFP010191265.1:0-11777 GCA_023313725.1 Lithobius niger
AGAGTGAAGTATGAAACGAAATCTACTTTCCTTCACCGGAACCGCCTACTGAGCTAAAAGGTAGGCTGGGCTAAACATGTCAAAATTATTCGTGTTTGCATTGGCTCCACGTCTACACATTTTGCATTTTTAAGCGGTTTCGCCGGTAGTAACACCAGCCGTTCCGACGTTTACCTCACCAATCACCCTCTAATATCCTCACTGTAAATGTACATTTGTAAAACGGCACAAAATCGTTTCATTTTGCAGAATAATATACGTACCTTATCGAGACATTTCATTTCTTCCAGCGGATAAACCGTCTTCTCACACCGCGCGCACTTCTTACTCATTTTTAAAAGCGTCTACTTACGAAAGTTTCTTTTGCCCTAACTAAACTTAATCCAGTTGTTGTTTTAACGCGAACGAATACCTTCGCATTTAATTGACTGGATTTGAAGAAATTTCTAGGAAACTCGATTCGAGAGTGACTTGATATCCGTGCGGACACGGCTCGAACTAAGATGGAGGCCGTGCTCCTACCTGCTACGGAAGCTTGTGAGTACCAATCACCTGAATTTGGCAAAACGGCTGGCCCAAAATAGCCAAAGCTCCATCTCTTTTACTGCATGCGCTGTATGACGCGGTGTGACGTAAATCCTCTCTTGTTTTTATGTGGAAAAACAACAGAAACACGGCGGTCGTCTCGTGATTTTTAGTCTGGCGCCTACGGTGAGGAAACGACAATGAACAATGAATGAATCTGCATGTGTGATGATGACCTAAGGGAGGAACAAGTGGGAGGAGAGGTTTGGCATTTTGTTTGATGCAATCAAATATTGACATAATTTACTGTAATATGGCAGTGTAGGTTATTGTACATTACAGTAACGGATTTTTAAACAATTCTAAATGCAAAAAGAACAGTTCAAAATCGTTGCATACAACATTATACACAACTTTAAGACAGTTTTTGAAATTTCTAACTTTTGTTAACATTTATTGCCACTAGGCTAGGGTGTCACTGTTTTCCTCAAAAGGAGAGAAATTCGTTCCTCCCCGAAGAAAAAAATATAGGCTGTAAAAGATATAAAAATTGAATGAGTGAGTTAAAGTCGATTCAAACATTTACATCTGAAATATTTTCAATTTTTGTCTGTACTTGAGCTTGTTATTTAAAGTAACATGCACGTTACAACAACACAAATCTTCTGACATACCCTTCTTGTGGCTTTAATGTAATTTTTGTGCTGTGAATTATGCCTATAGATATTTTTTTTAGACTCTTCAGGAACGACATTCAGTATTTTGAGTATGGATTGGTGGCAGGGATGCTCCCACCCTCCCTCCCCAAACCCACCCAACTGCCCACGAAGTTCCCCCACCCCCAAAACTTCTATTTCTCTTTTTATTGCCCGCCTTTTTAATTTTTTCCTCTTTTCTTTATTGCTCCTTTATTTTCCGTTTGTGTTTTTTATTTTCTTCGTAATTCAATTTATTTTCGTGTATTACGCTATAAAAAAAATTTTTGAGGCATGACATTTTTTTTGGTCGCTTACACAAAATTAAATACGAGGAATATACCATATATACATAGTGACAGGCATCCCAGCCGTGCTATATATCTTATATGTTTGTGCTTTATCCTACATTTACATATATTGTCTATATTTCCTATATTTTGACAAACCTTTATGTTAAAGTTTGACATTTTTCGGACCAACTGACGTCGAGGACTACTTTCTGGCCGCGATTTATTCCTTACTGTTGTAAAATAGAGGTAAATAGAGGTTCTTTCTTAACATATTTCATATACTCCAAGAAGAATTACTCTCTACCACAATAATTATTGGGTAGATTTGTCAAGAGAGGATTGACCACTACTGGCAAAATGTGTTCTGCATGAAGACTGTTAGTGGATAGCTGAAGTTCCCATAATTAACAGCAGTAGTTAAAGTAGTATTAATGCTCTCACGTAGCAATGCAGAAGTTCAACGTGGTTTTTCGGAAAATGATGGTGTTGTTAAAAGTGAGAGGGAGAATTTGTCAGACGCCTTAATAAATGGAATACTGTCAACACGAGACGGACTTCTAAAACGCCTATGAGAACAAACCTAACTTGACGAGAGGAAAAAAGTAGAACAACTTAAAATTGCAGAAGAGAAGTAAAAGCTGGAAAATGAATGAATTGATGAAAATCAAAGAAAAACGTGAGAGAGAAAGAAGGATGTTACGCAAAGAAAGAATCAGAAGATGTAATCAAAAATAAGTTACAAGTTGTAATTTTTTTTAATTAGGAAAAGAAAGTATTCTATGTATCCTATATTGGGAAGAAATGTCCTGTATTTTCACGTAAAAGTCCTATATTGCCTATATTTATTGAATGAGAAATGGCTGGGATGCATGTAGCGAGAGACATGTGAATATATCTTGAAGAAAATGTGAGATATTATGAAGAAGTTTTCTTATTATTGTTGTTATTGATGTTGCACAGTAAGTCGTCACCGTAAGTCCTTTTATAAAGTCCTTAATACATTGAGAAGTCCTCATACGATACAGCCGACCATTTAATTACATGGACAATAATTCCGTCAGACTTGCCAGACCAGAAAAAGACTGCACTGCAACCTAATGAAGGCATGCAAGGAACAAGCAACATGAGTACCAGGAGTATTATCAGCAGTACCAAGAATTTATAGGGGTGGGCAGTACTAACTGCAGCAGGAGTATGTGAAGAACTCTTTATATGGCCTCTTTCAGGGTGCATACTCTGGATACTATTAGCTATACGCTCAGCTTCCATCGCATAATGACCAAGGACAGTGTGACGTCATTTTGTTGTACGTGAATATGAACACTTATCACCAGATGGCGGCTGCTGCTAAATTGCCAGTCTAGCTAGATGTAAAACTGGCTGCATTAGCGTCCTCAAAACGTCTTTTAAATATACATAAGTTGTATTTATGCTTGACATACGCTCGTAATCATGTGCAGGTGCTTTCAAAGAAGATTTTTTATACAGTTTGTCTGTGTCTCGAAATCGAAACAACTACAGTTAAAGTGGCACTATCACCGACTGAAAGTCTGTAGAATTTGGCACACTAGATAAGTGCTATCTAGTACTTGCTTGCACCAAGCGAAGAAATGTACAATGGCATGTCTTTTAACAAAACAAACAAGCCACGACCTCCTTAATTACTGAGTTGAAAATTATGTAGTACGTCCTCTTACACCTGGGAGCAAGCTATAAAGGTTATCAATATCACTGCCGCTAGATGGTGCCATGTATTTTCTTTTGCTTTTCAGTCGGTGATAGTTCCACTTTAAATGATGATGATCTCGGTACCCCATTTGAAACAGGGGGCGGTCACAGCCACAAAACCTTAACCAAACCCACCTAATCTCTGCAAGTCCTAATCCACCACCCACAAATGCTATCCCTGACCCACTTCAGCCCTTTCCCACCTCTCTTCACCTGAGCATCCACCTAACAGCAACTTCTCCAACCACCCGACCCCAGCACTTCCCATTCCCTTATAGCCTCCAGTGCCAAGCAATCATCCAGAACATGCTCCAATGGTTCCACTCCCTCTCAACAGGCCCCATCTTCACTCACTGCCGGCCACGGCAGTTCTCTCTTGTCAAGCTCACCAGCACGTGCCCTAAAAAAAGGAAAACACTTCCCAACCTCCTCTGTAGCATTTTTCCCATTGTGCACCCTCCTTTTCTTCCCTGTATCTGTTCACAGTGGAATTCCCTCTATACTCTTCTGCCACAATTCTGTATTATAATCAGTGACCCCCCCCCCCCTTCCTCCATCCCTATCTATCCCACCCCGTGTGCTGAACAAATTTCACCGGTAGTCGACGCGTCCCATCTTGCGTCTCATCATGACATACTCATTCGCCAAACCTGTTAAGCCTAGTTTTGCCATCACTTCCCTCGCGTCGAAACCTGGCCATCCCATTTCTCTTCGAACCATTTTACTAGCAGAGAGACGGTCTGCCCGCAATGCCCACTTGACCAACTCCTGGAATCTATTCAACTGCCTACGAATCTTTCTTCGAAAAAACTGTCTTCACACAAACATAACTCTCTGAACAGCTATGCCCTTCCACAGAATTCGAGCCAGCTCTTACTGGTTACGCCCCAACATCGCCACCTTTTTCACCATCCCTTTGACTCTCAGCCTTTCACACCATCTTCCTTTCTATGGCCCACAGGTAATTGTTACACATACACAGCAAAACCCCCAGGTAGTCTTACTCTGAAAACCTCCTTACCCTCACCCCTCCCATCATCAACCAGCCTCCCATTACCTCATTCCACAATTGTTCCCTGTTGCCAAATCTTAACCACCCTAACTCCTTCCTGTGGAACTCGGCACTCATACAAATTCCCCACTCTGCACATTCTTCCAGAATCCTCTCCAGACCTGCCCCTCTCAACTGCCATCACTCCAACATCATCGACACAAGTCACCACTGGTCTCCCTCGATGCCCAGTCCCATCTCTTCACGTCTCGTCTTTTCTACTAATGGCACTGGACACAACTTAGCATCATAATGTATCGTCATCATCTTAGTTCCCATGTTTCAGAAAGGCCTGCAATTTTTGCTGTACAGTACCTAGACTAGTGTAGCAATAAGTGAATACCAAGATTGATCCCAGTCTGATAAATGGTTTGAAGAAATCGCCTGGACAGACAGATAGGCAGTTACAAGTTTTAAAGTCAAGTAATAAACCTCTGGAAAATGAGCACATCAATCCTTCTTGCTTCATCAAAACCTTTTTCAAAGGAACAATCAGAAAATTCACGACAATCTAGTTTGTTTTAAAAGGTAGCTTATTTTTTACTGGATGCATTTGTAGTGTCCATCAATATGCAGTGTTCCTACGCATTAAACTAGCTGACATGCTGAGAGTTGACAGTATATGCAAAGCCAATTTTTTGGGATGTTTACCTAATCATAGTGCTTTATGTTGACAGTTTGTCAAGCGACGCCGGATCAGGAGCCAATTGTCACTTAAAATTTGTGTTAGTGCCACACCTTACATGTTTTTTTTTTGGTTCACTGACTTAAAGATTTTTTTTAATGAAGACTTATGTCCTGCTCTCTATGCTCTAGCATTTTTTCGCATTAATAGACAATATCATTCGGTCGGCCAGTGGTATCGATTGCTTTGCCGAACAGATCATGATTTGTGATGACGAATTGTGGGAGTAAAAGACATGGAAAATCCCTACTTCTATTTAATGTTTTTTTTAATAGTAGTTGTGTACGGACCAACAGAGAATAGGTTATTTACCTAACCTCTACTAGATTCTTTAGGCATGTGTCCATCATGTCAATCACTGTTAACTGTTGTGCTTGTTTTGGTTGTTATACATATTGCATTTCTTTCTATTGTTCTTTAGTGTTGCTGTTATAAGTTAAGAGTCAGTAAGCTCAGTTGTATTGGCCCGAATTTCACCAGGCAGGGGCGAATTTAACAATTCCAACACTCTAAATGCATCAATTGCATCATGCGACATATACCTAAAGCCAAGAGAATTTTTGACCGACACCCCTTCTGAAACGTCTTAGATTCATTCCTATCAGTTCCGTCTAAGTTTAAGAGGACGCCATGAGTTTTATGGGGGAATTTCTACTGTTTTCAGTCTAGAATTAAATTAAACGAAACTAGCTTGTATTTAATTTTTATAGTTTAGCTTAGTCATAATTTAGTTTACTTTAGGTTTGGTCTGAAAAATGAGCAAAAATTACCAGATGGAACGTGTGACGCCCTCTGAAAACTCGAATGGAACTAATAGGAATGAATGTAACACGTTTCAATAGGGACTTTTTAGAGTTACAAGTTCTCCCGAACCCTATAAATTCTTGTTAAGGTGCATACACGTGGGATATTCTCTATATCAAAGCCCCTTGAATAATAACTGGTACCCTCTAGAATGCTAAGAAACAAAGCATCCTAAAGTAACGCCGTATCACCTTTACCTTCCATAATTCCCCGCAAAAAGGTAACACAAATAGTGGTGCTACAGGTTTGATAAGTGGTGTCATCGGTGTGACAGACTATGGAACTTCGTCAGCATCTGGAGTTGTGATTTGCGCATTGTCAGTTTGGAGGTTCGCTGCTTGTCAAGAGATAGGAACACCTATCGAACCTCCTCCCTTTGCTTGATTTTAGTCGCCTTTTTTGGCGTGTTTTGTCAAAGCCACCTCAAAAAAGAGGTGGCTTTTCTTCTGTTTGGTGGATGTCGTTCTGTTACGTCCTTTAAGAGGCTTTGTCAGAAACCATCAGATCGACAAACTTTGCTACGCATCGTTGTCTGCTGACAGGCTTTGTAAACCGTATCAGTTTTATGAAGGTTTTACAAATTCACCGCTTGGTGTAAAGAGGTGCCCTTCCCCCCACCTACTCAGCCTTCCATCTTGGCTCCCATAACGAAGTGAAGTAATTACTCCAAGCCTCTCGTACGTTAGTCGGCATTTCTGGCAGTGCTGAAATGGCCTTCAATTCGTAGGGAACTTTGCTATATGCAGTAACAACACTACTAGTAACTATTTATGCTGTGGCTGTACGCAGTAACAACCGTACCACAGATTAAAGAACACTGCCCCACACAGATACGACACTAGTAACACATCTATTGCTTCAAATTTGAAGTGCCGTTTTGGCAACGCATAGGGGCTGATGCTGATGGCAATGCCACTAGCAAAAGAAAATCAAGATTTGTGTCTTAATTGTCTTTTGCCATAAGGCAATAACACAACAACGCACACTTTATTCGTCAGATGTCACCTTGGACTTAATACTCTTTCTTTCAGAAGGACGATTTACTCATGTCCACCTGTAACCTCGAAAGTGTGCCGACCTTCTGTTGGGGATTGCAGCGCCATTTTGAATTTCCTGTGGGCCGCAAGATTGAAAGCGAGTAACGAGAGCGAAATGACAGCAAGACGAGAGCGAAACGACAGCAAGACGAAAGCGAAACGACAGTAAGATCAACAAGATGAACGAGAGAAGCATTTTATGAGCAGGGCCACTTTAGCACCAACTGAGCAGTTGCCAGTCTCCTAACAGTTTCTAGAGGACACGCTTTTGAATGGCGGCTGTGCTAAGTAGATCGTCCTTCTGAAAAGAGAGTACTTCACCGAAGATGTCATTAGCAGAGTGAAATTGGAACGCAGTGAAGAAGCTAGATGAATAGAAATCACAAAGTAAAGTGCTAACATTAAAGTCACAAAAAAGTCAGCTTTGGCCTTATTGGGACATATTAGTCTGAGAAAGGAAGAAAAGAAACTACTTTCACGACTCGAACTTTAACCATATCATTGACGCAGCCGAAGTGGCTGTTCGCGGTACCCACTACCACAGCCACCTACAGTAAAGGCCGGATCAGACAGATCAAGGCAAATTAAGCGCGTAAAATCAACCACTGACATAGACGGAAGCGCTAGTTTGCTAGGTACTGCCATCTCTACACCAAGCGGCGAAATTTCAAACTAACCGACGAGGGTTCCAAATTCTGTCAACCGATGACGCCACTTGGCAATCTTGTCGCGTCGGCATTTGTCGCGCCTTCTAGTGGAGCATTGTGGAAGGCGAAGCTGATCCGGCCTGTACTGTAAGTGGCTGTGGGTGGGTGGGTGTTTGTGTTTCAGGTCACAGCTTACAGTACCCTACACTAAGACCGTATCATCTTTGACCTTCACAATACTTCATTAAACGGCGACCCAAATAGCGACGCAGTAAGGTTGCCAAGTCGTGTCATCAGTTAATACAAGAATTTGGTTGATCGAATTTGGAAACCTTGTCAGTAAGTTTGTAATTACGCCGCTTGGTGTAGAGATGGCAGCACCTAGCAAACATTCTACCCTTGAATTTAGCCCCCTTATTTGGCTTATTCTGATACGGCCTTTAACTTGAACTTTAACTTTAACTTTATTAGACAAGTCAACTCGCTCACTAGGAGCATTACATGACAAAGAAAAGGTTTAGATTTCGCACTTTAGGTGCAAGAACAAATTTTAAATTTTAAATGTGGCAGTAAACAGATTCAACAAATAGTCAGAAAAAAAAACCAGTACACGCTAGTAAGTAGCTCAGGCTATTTCTGTCCGCGGAAATAGCAAACAATTAATTAGTAGTAGATTATTTAACAAGAAACGTGAGGTTGTAAAGTACCTTACCTACAAACATATTAAACAAGGGCTAATCATTCAATAACAAATATAAAAAAGTGAGCCGGGTGTAAGACTGCCCCTATTACATCAGAGTAAGGCCTGGGTGTAAAAACATTGCACAATTCGCTAGAAAATTTGCCACGGGCCATTGTAGGAGGCTCTGGTCGGTACAAGTACTGTTCGGCTGTGGTTTGAGCAAAGTAGTTTCATATGCTTTTAGTTTGAGTTATTGGCATTTTCGACAATACTGATTCATATTAGTACATTGCATCCGTCCACCAAGAGACAGCGAAAAGGAGGGGGTAGTTCAATGAATTTACCTATAATGACAATCCAAACTTTGTTTATTTCTAAAGTATAATGAAAGTTTGATGAAAGAAATATACAGTTTCTGGGTATAACGAAGTTCTGAATTGTCGAAGACAATTTGTGCAAGTGCAACAAAATGTTTCCTACTGTCTCTTTCCTACCGTTCAGATGGTCGATGGCTTGCTGTACCTTTTCGTTTCTTTTTAATACATGCTTCGATCTTTCTGCAGAATTCATTTTTCTTACCCCTTTCTGGGTATAATAAAAGCTCTGAATTTCCGAAGATACTTTGCGCAATTTCTGAAAAATATGCTGACTGCAGCGCCTCAACCGTTTAGAGGGCTGATGGCTCGTTGTGCCTTAGCGGATTCCGTAACTTTTGTTCAAAATGGGTGACCCACGCAAATGGGGTCGGTGGTGAAACAGATTAATTAACGTCGTCAAGTGATGAAAATTATTGCGAAAGCGTCATCCTTTTTCTCACGCAAGCGAAGATTAGTGGTGAACAGTTATTCAGCGTAATTTGGAATCCTTGGTAAATTAATTAGTGCATGTGTTTTTTTTAAGTTGGACGATGTTAACGCGGTTTAGTCGGAACATTTTCGAGAGTTAGGCCTAAAAGCACGCCGCGCAGACGATGCGATCCCCGGCATGAAATTCAAAAATTTAATTTGGAATGATTAATGGGGGCGACAAGATTTAAAATCACGTTCACTGGTTGCGTGACTTGTGTGTTATGGGGTCACCTTGCTGCCGATGCAGAGAAAAGTAAAAATTCGTTGACCATTCGCTGACTGTTGAAAGTGGAGAACGTAACGTAAGCCCCAGAATTTGATCAGGGTTTATTTAGAAATAAGAAGCTAAGAAGGAATGTTGTTGTCGGTTTTATTTGGTCTTGACGATTGTGCAATTTGTGGTTGGTCCTCACGAGTGTGCACTCTGTTTTGTTTGTCTAGATTGTTTGTCCTAGATTAGTCGTATTTTCATATCTCTGAACCCGCATGTCGTCTTCGAACGATATTGTTTTGTTTTTTTCGGATTTGCCGTAATCTTATGGAGGAAGACAGTCAAGCAGATGATAATGTTAGGTCTCGGACGTAGGCTATTTAGGGGCAGGTCATTATGTACGGGGGGGTATTGGATAATTTGAACTGCCTGATCCACCCCCCCCCCCCAACATTTTGCCCCGGAAAAAATGCCCCCTCCCCACCCCACACCACTTCCAAGAGTTTTGCAACATAAAGTGAAGTCGTAGTGTTACTTAAACTTAAAATATAGTTCGCATAAAAAATGTATGCTAGCTTTATTTTCAAGAATTTTTTTAATATCGCACAAAGAAGGCGTGCGAGTGATTTTTATTTTTTAATAAACTTATGCGAACGACGCATCTTTTAATGACACGAAAGATACACCAACACATGGTATGAAGTTTTATACAGGGTGTTTCGCAGCCTATGCATGGTGGTCCCAACGGGAGCGGAAGAATATCATCTAACGTAGATGACATACGTCGTATATGGTTATATAATGTCGTGTTTCGGAAGTTAAGGACAGTCCATTGGTGTAACCCGAGATAACCGTGAGTCCATTCTTAAACATTTAACAACTATCTTCGTACGTATTAACAATTGCAAACGTGTTGAAATAGAGATATGAAAGGCAGTAACGAAAAAAGAATGGAAATCATCAAGGAGATAAGGTAAAATTAGCAGGCATTCCAACCACTGCATATTTCACTGCGCGTACCTGTGTATCAGTCACGCCATTCTAAATGCCTGCGTAACTTTGTGTTATCTCCTGAAATTTTTTGTCGATTTCCGTTTTGTTTTGTTTATTCTTCTTACACGGGAAAGGACACATTACCACTAACGGAGAACAGCAAAACAGGGTTCTCATTACATTTTTGAGGGTTTAGGAACATGGGAAGAATAAGTGTTTCTCGTCCGGTTTTAATTTTTTTTTAATGAACTAAGAATTACATGCTGAATAACGTTTTCCTCTTCCATTTTTGGGGCAAAGGCACCGTTTGGGCATGGTGAAGGGTCAAAGTTAGCACTTCGGGAGTTTGGCGTGACGTCATCCATGTTGCCGGCACGCTAGCCGACGCCACGCAGGGAAGCATGAATTAACTGCCCCACTATGAAACAACAAACCCCAACCAGTTCCTTACAAGTGAAACGCCAAACAAAAGCCTTTTCCTATAACGTAACCTAACGGACAATAACAACAAAACCACACGCAACTGACAACAACCCGCCTATCTGAACTGTTTACGAAAAAATAATATACTATAAGCTATCCGAGACACAAACGAACGCGGTGAGACTAGAACGCAAAGAGTCCAGTTTTGATTAATTTCTGTCGGCCAAACGAAGCCTTTGCTCCAAAAATGGTATGGGAAAAATGTTGTTCAGCTGATCATTTTACGTAATTCTAGCGCAACATGAAATTAATCGGTGAGGACACACCTATTCTTCCCATAAGCCGGTGGTTTATCCGACAACCTTCGTCAGAAATACACAACAAAACGGCACAAACTTTCCTCACATCATGTGGTGACGACGTTCAATTTGAACCATGCCCTAGATCTCGATCACCACTGATCTTTATAGGTCGCTACATCTAGACACTCCACTGTTGGTTGAGTTTGGATGCCGGACGGGGGTGCACTAGTCGATCAAACAAAATGATCCTTACATAGTAAAAGTCTTTTGAAAGAAATTAGCAACCTTTGCACAAAAATCACTCAACTATCACACTGAATCAAGATTAGTATTATATGGCAACAACCATTTGAAAGCTCTGCGTCAACGATAATACACGCGAGATGTTGGTGATCTTTAGATTATTTAATGAACACTGAGTTCATGTAAACAAGAAAAAAAACCCGGTTTTTTAGGAAGGGGACCTTAAACCCTTAAGTTCCCATGGGAGTTCTAGACCATGCCGATGGCGTTTGACTGCCCATAATTTTCTCAAAGTTAGAAGTTAAGTTTAAATTTAAGACTAATAATTTAGAAATAAAGTTCCAAAATAAAAATTCAAGTTTAAACTAGTTAACTATGAACTACACCTTGCCCGGCATGACAACACTCGGACTGGCAAGACATCTCTGCTCCGACCGCTGTAGTAACCTCTAGCCTTTGAGATCTTGAGCTATACTATAGAATGCTCTCTGTAGCTGGGTTTTATACCTGCTGCCTGGCTGCAGGGTGGAGGGAAAGAGCGTCCTTGTAGGAGCGCTACTTTTTTTTTGGGGGGGGGAGGAGTGGTGTAGAGAACGTCCGGAGAGGGAGG
>JAHWFP010191266.1:0-27776 GCA_023313725.1 Lithobius niger
CCAGTGTTCCTCCTGTGACTGGTACTCGCATTAAAATTCGGGGCCACCGGAAACGCAATCATCCCTTCAAACATGTGCGCATGCGTGGTGCCATCACCCGGCTTCCGTATATTGAGCAACAATCCTCAGACAAACGACAAGGCGATTACATGACTTAATAATGCCCAACTCAAGGGCACCGACAAAAAACTGGTTAATTTCTTTATTTTTACACCAAGCACAAACCTAACCGGTAGACAGAATAGACCGGCATTAGTAAAAACAACGGCATTTCCTCAGGCATATTATCATTTCAAAATTGCCTTAGGCACCTCTACTTCCTTGACCCGCTTTCAGTTTAGACCACGCAAGTTCCGTTGCTGTTTCTAACATTCACACTGCAACCCTTTCTTTCCCGGTAGCCTCAGGCGGCACTACTATCCGTCTATCTCACACAGAAACAATGAATTTTTATTTTTTTATTTTTCTTATTTGGCGTCATCATAAGCGACTACCTCCATAGGGATTCCCACAAAAGGTTTTATCTCGCCCGTGACCTCTCCCCTCTTCTCCAGTGATGGGTTTCGCATCGTGACTACACCCACATTGACTTGTAGTCAAATCGATCCTACAATCAAGTTGTAAAACGTAGGAGTATTTTAAAGAATTCCACCGTGACTGGAGTTGAGGAAAATAACGGTTTGTGTGTTTGGGCATACACGAATATTTCGAAGCGGTTTTAAGTTGGTCAGACTGATAGGGTTGCGGAATCGTATGCACTGACGTTGCGATTATGATGTAATCGGGGATCGCCCACGGAATTTTCAAAACTTGAAATGTAAGGTGATGTTAGGCGACCCTTATTCTTTACCTACGTTTTGAATCGGCCTAATAACATATTTAATGTTTAAACTAATTTTTTCCCCGTTTTTTTTAAGTATTGAATTATTTTTCATTCTTGCAATCTTGTAAGAATACAGTCACGACGTTGTCCGTCCGCAGCCTTTTTCAGTGGTAATCAAAGTAAAGTGGACTTTAAAAAATACAGCAAATTAAAAAATCGTGTTGCTTCCTTGGCTTTCTTAACTAGCTTAATGAAATAATAACGTTTGATCGTCGCATTTAACCACTACAGGTAGACACGCAACAGTAAAAAAAAAAACGGATATTGTTAATGACATACATCAGTTTCATTAAAAAAACTTTCGACGCCGTGTTGCGTGCATGAATAGGCCTACTCTCGAACCCAATTCTCTGTTATCTGCGACTAACGAAATTAAAATGGTAGGTAAAAATTAGGCCTAAAAGCTGACAATTACGCCTAAAATCTAAGTCATTTTTAACTGGCAGTAGTGATGGTTACAACTTTTACATTACGTAATAGAGAACACTGTTCCAGTGCGTGATAGAGGTGTATGCCTCAACATTTTCGTTGAAAAAGGGTGGAAGTGTACAGAAGACTGGTTGCGACTAGGTAGCCGTCGCAGCCGCTTGTTTATTAATTTTTAATATACAGGATGGAACACAAGTTAGCAGAATGAATCTTGATACAAAATGTATGTAGGCCTAACAAGTTTATAATAGTAATCTCAATTCACCCAAAACCAAAACTGGTAGCAGAGCAGCCGCCAAGTTTTCAAAAAGGGTCGGCCTTTTAAAGTAGTGATATCATTCAGCTGAATCTACTTCCGGAGAATGTCATCCATGGTATAAAAAGATCCGGTGATTAGCACTGCTATCTCATACACCATAGGTCCCGGATTCGAACCTAACCTCACCCCAATCCCACATGGCATTTTCGGAAAAAGAAGGAGCCCGTGATGCCAAAAAGCCTAAGAATTTCGTACGAGAATTACCTAGCAAAATCCTACCTCTCGTTTCTAGCGCTAGGACTAGGAGGGCGTCAGACTTCTGAAGAATGTCATCCATTGGTTTTGACACGTCATAAAGAAACGTCATTTAGTCATAACTTCTCCAAGCAGAAACCGGAGCTTTACGCGACCAACGATATCACGAGATATTTAAAATTACCCAGAAGAAGCTATATTGTGGAAAGACCTCCCAGGATATTATTACCATATACAGGGAAGCGTAATTTTGTGTTACCATATCCTCGGATGCGCAATTTTCGTTGTGGTCCTTGCCGAGGACGAATATCAATGCGGCCAAAATCTTTGCAAATTGTAAAAAATGTAAGGAAAAGGTGCAGGGTAAACAAAACAACTGAGGAGGAATGCGCTGATTGAGTGAGCAATTCCAGCTTCATAGCTTATAGTTTAACATTCATCTCAGGAGGAGCAACTAAAGGGGGATACGCTGATTGAGTGAGCGAAGCAAACGAAAATCAGCATTTGTTAGCCAGTGTGGGCAAACATGGGATTGAAGAAACTTAAGCATGTGAAGCAACTAAACCAAACCACGTCAGTTTGGCTGATGTAACGGTTAATTGAGCAATGGCAAATTTGAAAGTTATGAATTTATACGAAAATTTATAGACAAAAAAAATCCCCCAAAAAGAAAGATAGAGATAAAGATAAGACGTGTGACCTTTTTTGTACGTTCACATTCCTATGAAAGTTGTGTTATCCACCTAAAACAAAAAACTGCTATAAGAGAAGCCGCCAAGTTTCCAAAATGGGTCGGCCTTTTTAAGTAGTGATATCATTCAACCCGGAACGGCCGCCAAGGTTAAGCCTATATGAGCCAATTATTAATCGCTCCAAACTAATAATTCGAAAGTAATCTTCAAGTTTTTATTTAACGTCCTCAGTAACTTTGCTAAAACGTTCGCTGCAGTGCATTTTCGATTCTAGCGGCGAGAATTCGTTGCGAAATTGTTGCGTAAATGAGTCCTAAAACTGTTTTGGCACTACACATTGTTTGTAGACCTACTACTGTGATGGACTTGAACGATGGTCCAATTCCAGCTTGATATTCTGATCATCTACCTTGCTTACGTCGAACAAAAGTTAATTAAGGGTTAATGTAGTGAAAACCGTGACCTTGTTTATACGGTTTCGATTCTAATTCATTCGAAGTATTTCGTCTTCTTTCGCATTGGACCTAACCTTTATTTTTTTTCTGATTGAAAGTAAACAACAATAAGGACAAATTGAAATGACTTGGTTCAATTTCACTTTCGTTTTCTGTGACGCGAACTCACCCACAGTCCCATTCCCTCGTCACGTTTCCCATGCTTCTTAGCGGCAAACAATAGGACTGCAGAAATTCCTGTGTCATTGTAGAAAGCGGCCGCTGGAAATACATACCTCAGGGGCGAAATTTGTTTTTATTGCATTCTAAATATAGAGCAGTCGAGTGGACTGACGGTTTAAAATTCAATTTTGGCTAAAAGTCGTGAGAAAGGTTAGGAACGAGATGGAATCGAAACTCGGGTGGAAATATTTGTTGTTTGTGTTCAATTGGCGGAGGAATACAAAACAAACAAGAGAGGGAAGAGTTAGGTCTAACCTTGCTATATGATGACTAAGGACTTTATAGCTGTCTTGATCGCTCGTTGGTTAGTGACATCACGTGATGCCATTCCTGGGTGGGTTGCGTAAGTGTTTATTGTTGTGGCAACCTCACTTTAACGTAAAATGATTGACGGAACAATAGGTGACGCCTAAAAGGCCGTTTATCAGTGGGGGTGCAACCATTGTTGACGCGAAGAATTAAGTGATGGTTTGACAACATCGTGTGGCGGAGGACATCGATTCAGAAAGTTAAATAAATGATGTCATTACTGGAAATAGGTTGTATTGGTTTACTGTTATTAATGGTATTCATAGGTAGAAATGAATTCTTAACCTTTGCGAATTTTGTTTTTATATTATGTTTGATCACTGATCTGCAAAGAGAGATAGAGTGCCAATTTTAGTCTTCTGTACAGCCGTACCAGCTGAGAAGACTATTGCAACGACTTTGTCCGTTAGTCCGCCGCTTTTTTCAACTTCGCAACGGTACCAGATAGAGACGACCACTGTTTACAACGTTGGATTCAGTGTCAAAAGTTAGTTAAATAACATGGCAAATTAAATCATCGTTACCTCCTTACAGCTAATAGACTTCTTCGACGTAACTAAATTAAATAATAACATTTCATTGTCGAATTAAATTCCTAAGGATTTGTGTTAATTCAGCCGTAAAAACAAAAATATTTTAGCTTCGTTTAAAAGAGTCTTGTCGCATTGTTGCATGAATGAATAGGCTTACGGTCTAACCAAATCCTCCATTAGGCCTATCTGCTACTGACGAAGCTAAAACTGCTATAAAAAAATTAGACCTAAATTAAAATTAGGTCTAAACTCATGTTACCATGGCAACGACAAGTTGCTACGAGTCGCGTGCTGGCTTTCTCAACAGCATCTCTCCTGCCCCTTCCCTACTACCACTGATCTATGTAGGCTACGTTGTGCATTACGTTGTAACACTGTAACTGTGTGCTCGAAGGCATACTGTGTTGCAAAAATGAATAGGCTTACTGTATACAATCCAAATGTCCGTTAGTTGCTACTTACGAAATTAAAGTTGTAAATTAGGCCTAAACGATGACAATTACGCCTAAAATGTAAATTAAGCTTAAAAGCTAACACATTTCTAACGGGCAATTCTGATGGTTACTACTTTTAGATTATATAATGGAGATAGCTGTTGGCCCTTTCTGTGAATGTGTTTGTCTGTTTGCAGGATGTCTACCAAACCACCACGTCGAAAACACCTGACTTTTTATGACATTTTTGTACTTTTTTCTGACTCATTGACTCTTTAGAGAAAACCACTTGTGAGTGGCTGCTCCCAGCTAAGGGGTCTGGAGGAAGCCAGTTTTTATTTTTAAACGTGTTGCCTCTGCATAGCATTCCCACACTATCGCTTTTACCGAAACCACCAAAGTAAACTCAGGTCAAGCCAGTTTTATACTCAAATTAACTGCGAAATACGCAAAGCTGTTTTGGCGCGCGACACGCAGTAAGTGCATCCAATCTGTGAAAAAAATTCAAATTACCAAAAATAAAAAGTCTGTGCTAACAGATTCAGCTATAAATCGGTATTGGTATTCACTATCTTGTCGTGTGAGAAGCACTTCTAAACGCATAATGTAGTAAAAACAGAGCGATGAATTGCACGTGATTCATCACGTACAGGCCTAACTTTCCCTACAAGGCCTAACAAACAAAACAAAAAAAGCCGAATAAAATTAACAGATGCTATGCGTTACCCAAGTCTAGTTCGAAGTATTTTTATTTTACCTAACATTAGCCTGTTTAAAAGAAAATAATATCGTCCTCACTTACCAGCGGTGAAAATTCCTGACCTAACATCCAATTTCCTGACTTTTTCCTGACTTCCTGACCTACTTTCTAATTTCCTGACTTAGGGATACGACATCCTGATTTGGGATAGTTTTGTTCTGAGCTGGTTGAAATTTCATATCAAGGGAAAGATCGCTGCATGAAACGAACGAGTTCGTACATGAAATTCGTACAACATGTGCATAACATGGTCGGAGGGCTTAACCGATCAACCACTTCTTGCAGCCCTGTAGAAATGCCTGTTTCACTGTCCTGGTTGCAATTCGGTTCCACCAACATGTTGTACTATGAAAACGATCGTTCGTCAGATATGACTTAATCCTTTGAAGAACGCAATTACTTTTAGACACTTTTTCTAAAGTACTGCTTATGGTCAATCCTGGGATTCAAACCGATGACGCCGCTAACCACTGGCCAGTGCTTGCTGCTTTCTGCATTGGGACTTATTTTTTCCCCCGATTTGTAGGTTTCGTTTTTAAGATACACTGCCCTGTTAAGCATTAACGGATTATTCGTCGCACCAAGAATAAACAGTCATACTAAGCTTAGCTAAGACATCTTCGCTTTAGTACCCAGAAAACAGTGTGTTTCTATTACTTGCAGTGGTGCAGCTCCTTCGTTAGTTTCCTGCATCTTTATTTCATGTATGCGTCAGTAATCATGCGTGAGGATCAAAACAGACAGTAATGTTGACGGATTAGCAAGCTACACAGCCAATTACGTAACGTGTAGTTCAAAATTGCTCTCACCAACATTCTACGTGATTGCTTTCAATCGTTCAATTCAACATTTTTAGCTTAGATTCTTAGCTGGCAAACTAATTGGATACATTGGATTTTACGGATTAATTACTTTACCTATAGTTCATCCCATAGTTTGAAAGCAGTAATCACCAAGTCGTAAAAGGAATGTGCATAGCTGGAAGAAATAATCCCAGTTTAAAACGTCATTACGATGCAGCGATGCGTTAAAGTCACATTAAAATTACCAAGGTACCTTTGGTAATTTCCTGTGGTAATTTTAATGGCTACTTTAACGTATCTCTGCATCATGATGGTAGTATAAGCAGGGACTATTATTCTGCACCACTGCAAATTTAAGTTTTGCTGCTTTCATTTCAGCCAGTGGCGTGCACAGGAGGGGCGCAGGGAGGGGGGCATTGCCCCTGCCCTGTTGAGAAAATGCCCTGTTTGCAAAAAAAAAAATGGCCTTTTACGCCTGAGCAAGGGCCTAAAGAACCTAGTAATAAGAAAAATTTTAAAAACGGGCTTGAAAAGGGCAAAAAAGGCTAAGAAAACGTCAAACGAGAGAGCAAAAAAAGAAAGATTCCCAGAAAAAATGTTTGCTAAAATTTATTGTGCCCTTTCACTACAAGTTTCCCCTCCCCTCTCGGGGGTCTGTGGTATGCCATTGTTCTCATCAGAACTGAAGAGACAAGGAAGGTCTTCCTTGCAGAGTTTCAGCAACTCCGGAAGGAAAAAAAAAAGGCGTGAAAACCAAAGACGGTGGGCCTTGATACTGCATGTTGTCAGTGTAGCCGTGATGCCCAATGCCGAATGCCGCATACTGTCTCATCCACTGCAAGATTATTAAATAGGCCTATGTATATTATTTTACACTAGATCCACTGGATACTGTTTGCCCATGACCAAACATGCACGTTTCCTATTCACGGATAACAATACGTATTTGGATTCTCGTTAAGATGTTGTAAGAAGGATGCCCTTTCATATGTTGTACAAGGTTTGTGGGAGGAAAGAGCCTCAGTCTGACGATCGGAGGTGATCCGTTATTCGTGTTATCCCAACACGTTTTATTTACCTCAAATGTTTCACCCAGTTTATTTTCCATTTGATCTTATCAAATATCTTTAATCACAAAATATCGTGGGAGGCATGAAATGTTATGTTATGGGCCAGGTACGTCACGAATTTTATTTATTACATTTTACTGCAAACGTCCGAGTGTTGGTGCGCTTTGAAATAACACACTACAGCGCTCTATCTTGACACCTTTCGTAATTCCTTAACATATATCACGACAACGTGTTTGGTGGTTGTTTTCTTTTTCTTATCCAATCTATCTTAATCTTTCTATGAATTGCCGACATTTTATTTTCGTTGGCCCTGGCCCATTTTTTTTAAGTTAAGGGACAAATTATTGTTACCTACTAAAAGAAAAAAAAATGTATAAAAGAATAAAATAAAAATAAATAAGCGCTCCAAGTCTGCTGCTAACGACACCTTACGATGTGTAGCGTCGTTGGCGATCAAGCGTAATACGGCGGCGCTTTTATGAGGTGTGGTTCAAATTTGTAGCTAAATATAGCAGCGCTCCGTCTTATTTAAACCCAATTTTAATTTTTTTGTCTAGAAAGGTCAAAGCTTTCGATAATCATTAAGCGAGCAGCTGGAAACGGGGGAGGAATCAAACAATAAAAATTCCGAACAAAACCTACGTTGAACCAGTAATCGTTAGTCCTTACGGAATTTATAAAGAAAAAATATATATTTATCGATGTGCAAGATTACTAGACGGACCTTAATTTTAGACAATTTGGTGTGTACCTGGTATTTTCGGTATTTACCATCGGTGCTTGTTAAAGTCGTCCTGTTAAATGTAAAAAAAAAACATTTGTCGGAGCGTCGTGGTTGTTTGATATTAGCAGGGCGTTCACAAAACGCAAACTCAAAATCAACAACTACATTAAGACAATATTGTCATTATTGTAAAATACGCCTATAAATTCTTGAATCTCCACTAACGTAGGTCTACGCTCAAGGTTAATTTGATGTGATTTTTTTGTTTGTTTGCACAAATGTCATTTACCTGCAGGCGTTGGCCTATAATAGTAAGGTTTAGATACTGTTTTGCATTTTTTTCAGTTTTTTTTCTTTTTCCTAATAAAAAATTACCCTATATTTATCATGGTCATACGTTTTCAAACCGTAATAAACCACGATTGTTTGCAAAGCTAAAAAACTAAATTGTCAATTGTTAACGGATCCTCCTTTGTCGGAGCGCTGTAGCAACTATTTTTATTACTACCGCCAAGTACAATCGAAAAGTAATTACGACAATTTTCTCAAAGTATGCAGCTACAAACTGGGGAAAAAATACAAATACATTCATACGCTCAAGGTTAATTTGCATTTTTTTTGCTAAAAGTGTATGTATGTAATGGCGTAGTCCAAATTCGGAAACAAATAACTTTTAACCGCCTTCAAGAATTCGAGGGAAAATTCCAGACAATATGGTCACAATTTTTTTTAACCGTAATAAGCAATGACAATTTCGTTTCATTTTGTTTAATGTAATGTTTAAGGCGCGCACATAGCAAATCGCCAATTAGAGATGTCATTGTACAAATTTTATTGCTTCCAACCACGCTATATTATCGTGAATTACTAGCTCCAGAATGTATATCATTCTGAAGGTTAATAGGCCTCAACTTTTTCTCTCACAAAATGTCAGTTATATGCACATGTTTGCTTAATAATCTCATTAATTCGAGCTTAACTCGAAATACTATTAAATTTTCTTTCAGTTCTGAACAATAATGTCATTTTTTACCTTCGTTTCATTATATCGTAATGGCGTATTTGTAGCTAATTACGAATCAGAAGATAAAACTGGAAGCACTGCTTTTTAAATTCCTTTACAAAAACTATTGCTCATTACCAAAACTAAATGTAAATTAGAAGATGAATAAGCAACCAACTTCAAAACAGGATTAATATCGTGAATTATTGATATGAAAGTTATCCGAAGGTCAACTACAATTTGCTCCGTTTACCTTCAGCTGCTTTCGTTTTTCAACTTATGAGATTCCAAAAATTCCGGATCTTCGTAACTTGGCCGTGTGTGGCTGCTACAATATAAACAAATACAGAAGAATATGAATGTTGCGAATATTTTGTAACATTAGGAAAGAGACGCGCTCTGGAAATGCAACTCGTGGATATGTCGATTGTGGTAGTAAAAGATCCTAAGTATTTCCTAGCAAAATTGTCTCTCCCCTTTCCGAAATAGAATTGACATTTGAAAGCGTCCTCAATTCACGAAGCAAGCAGTCTGCATTAAAGACTGTCCTTGTGATGAAACACAATACACTAGTCCAAGAAAGAAAGAAAAGACAACTGCCCCGACTGGGGCTCGAACCCAGGACTTCCCGTCGGGGCAGTTGTCGTTTCTTTCTTTCTTGGACTAGTGTATTGTGTTTCCTCACAAGGACAGTCTTTAATGCAGACTGCTTGCTTCGTTTACCCTTTACACCTTGTGATTTCTTTATTTATTTATTGACCTCAATTCAATTATTTCCCTTCCAAATTTATATTTGGTGCGTGCGTTTATATTGTTTAAATGATTAGTTTTGTTTCCTCCACAGGTTAAGTAATAAAATTTTACAATATTACGTTACATCACACCGGTACTTCTGTTTTGTTTAAGAATACGTGTTATGGGAATGGAATGCTATTTTACCACTGCAGAACCTGACACGTAAGCCCAACCCTCATTGGAAACCAAGCACTATGGTTTTGTTTGGAGAATACGCGCCCCGACCGGCCGTCAATAAAGACAGGCCACAAAAGACAACCCGTACATAAACAGCCAAGTAATTTGCAGGGTGGCAGGTATAGAAACAGTGGTGCCACCCCTCACAGGCACATTCCGCGATGGTATAAAATGCAAAGAGCTTTATGCTTCGACCATGAAACGGCAAAACAGCTTGGCTTCGTCACCTAAGACAAGTCATGAGCATGCCTGTATGGTTCTCTTCTTTTTTTTACCTTGTAAGTACTGCTATTCGAACTCAAAGTTTTTCAGTAAGTCATTCTCATTACTTGTATATGTCTTGTTTTAGGTGACGAAGGTCTTACGGCTTTGTATGGCCTAAAATTTAAAGGCAAATATTGTGCTCTCCTCTTGTGAATTACAGTAGACCTTTTTAACTCACACAAATACAACAACAACAAAAAAAACCAATTAAAATTATTCTACAGTATTTTATACAATAAGAAGAAAGAATTTGAAAGTTACCAAATTTAGCACTATTTCTTGCCACTAGATGGCGTTTTTAGCAAAGTGTGTTGACGTCCTGACTGCAATTTAAATAACTCGTGCAGTTTTCAAATATTATGTTTTTTGCCTTTTTTTTTTATCAAATATTTGTTCTTTTTTGGAAAAAAAATAAAAAGATACGCTCGCAAGTTAAATCAGTTAACACAATTTGCGTCTAGTGAACAACGGCATCTAGTGAGAAGAAATGATTTAAAAAAATTATTCTTTTCATGTATTTAAGAGAGTTTAAAGGAGTTGAAAGACTCCTAATGCGGCTGCAACGACTACCTAGTTGCAACAGGTACACTTCCGCCTCTTTTTCTACGATGATGTTGAGGCGCACACCTCTATCACGCATTGCAACAGCGAGCTCTATTACACAATCTAAAAGTAGTATCCGTCACATTTGCGAGTTAATGATACTGATACAGTTACTGATACGTCACTGTTAGCTTTTAGGCCTAGGTTTTGATTTTGGGCTTAATTTTCTGTTTTTAGATCTAAATTTTTACCTGCCGTTTTAATTTCGTAAGTGGCAGCTAACGGAGAATTGGGTGGAGAGCAGGCTATTCATTGATGCAACACGGTGTAGAGAGTTTTTCTTTTAATGAAGCTAATGTGTGTCGTTAACGAAATCCTTTTGTTTTTTAACTTGCGTGTCTTCCTGCAGTGGTTAAATGCGATGATCAAATGTTATTATTTCATTGAGTTACGTCGAGAAAGCCTATTAAATATAAGGAAGCAACGATGTTTTAATTTGTCGTGTTCTTGAAAGTCCACTTGACTACCACTAAAAAAGACTTTGAACGTACAAGTCTTTGCTGTAGGCTTCCCAGACCTTTCGGCCGTTATAGAAGACTAAAAGAACAATTGAAATCTATTACAGCAGCATTTTATACGATCAGAAGAAATAATTTGTATATTACATTGTTAGTACCATTCTCGCCGTATAACTAACTGTTTACCTCCCGTATACAAAACTCGTTAACGCTTCCCGCTAACCTATTTGGTCGTTTGAAGTCGTGATATCAAACGCCAAATTCTTTCGGAAACTTAACCTCACTGAGTGCGAAGGTTAAAAGAAAAATGTGAAAATTGTTTACTGTGCAACTTCGAGTTTTTAATTAAACGTTTGAAGTCTTACTCGGTGAGATTAACTTGGCGAAAGAGCTTTGGCGTTTGATATCATGACTTCAAACGGCCGAACTGCTTGGCGGAAATCCTTAACACGTTTTGCTTTGGGGAGATATCACATTTTTTTGTTTCAAATTGATAAGTTCCATTTTACTTCCATTTATTATGACATGCAAAACCGAAAATCCAGTTTAACGTCCTTCAATTTTTTTGGCTGGAGTGTGGATTTCTCCAGCTAAATTGTCCCTGTCATCGTCGTGGGGCAAATAACCCAGTTTGGGTTCATGCTCCTTAAAAACAACTATAATAGAAAGCTGTAACTCTTCCCTTAAAATAGTATTTAGATTGATTGGTAACTAGTTTGAATTTACGCTTCTCCCAACCCTAAACCAGCAAAAGATGTTCCAGTCAATAGCTATGTGCAAAATTTCAGCTTTATGCACCACATGGAAAAATTTATTTTGCGAAAGTCACTAACTAGTAAAATGGCAAATAAGTCACACATTTTCAACAAGAAAACGTTATGCTGTACAACTAATAGTGACTTTTATGTTGTCAGGAGACCAAAGTCTTCCGATCAAACGAAGGTATAGCCTCTTCGCTTTGTTAGTTATCCTCAAACGTCTGAAAACAACCAAGCTACCTTAGTTGTAAAATAACACCCTGATACACAAGTGTCTGCTGTCTAGTGGTCGCTGCGCTCATACATATTTTATCTGGCCAGGACGTATGTTAATGTCATTGTTGAATCTTGGCGAGCGAGACACTAGCGTGTGTCGTAAAACCTAAGGCAGATTTTTAAGTTTAGCATTCCCGACAGTCAAATGGCAATAGACCTACATTCTTTGACGTTAGTCCTGCAATCTAACAAGTGGCCACAGCTACAAACTGACTGCGAAAACCAGGACTGGATTGTAGACAAAATTTCTTTGCTGTGGGTGTCCCTGGTGGAATTCACTGAATGAAAAGACAGTGTCGGCCTCCTCTGTCAACAGTTTTAAACGATTTTGAAATTCAATTGACTTGTCCAAATTATTAAAGAGACCAGAGTACTGCGCAGTAAAAATGCTGAGTACCGCTTCATCTAGGCTGCGTATATTGGTGACCTTCGGGTCTTTCTAAGACCTGTTTGCCTCGGCGACAAACCCTATTATTATCATTATTATTGTTTAGGTAACGGCAGTTGACTAACTCTCACAGGTTTGTTTTTGGGATCCAATAATGTTCCTTTATGGGAAAAATAATTAAAAGCAAAACATGCGTGTACAATTTAACAATGTGCAGATAATTGTTTGGCAATGTCATGCAGCAAGAAATGGTAATAAAAATAAATTTTGAATCCGTTCTTTCTCAATACTGGGTAAAATGCAGCATGCAACGCTGTCAGTTATTCTTTTTTTTTACTTTTAAAAGTGTTTACATTTAAAAGAAGACAAGCAACGACTTTGTTCGTTCCTGTCCGTCGCCTTTTTCAACTCCAGAACGGTACCAGTTAGACACAAACTGTTTTCACCATTGGATTTAGTGACCAACAATTAGTTAAAAACACGGAAATTTAAAACATCGTTGCTTCCTTAGAGCTAACAGGCTTTCTCGACGTAACTCAGTGAAATAATGACATTTGATCGTCGCATTTAATCACTACAGGATAACACGCAACAGTAAAAACAAATGGATTACGTTAACAACACGCATTAGTCTCGTTTAAAATAGTCTTGACACCCTGTTGCATGGATGAAAGAGTCTTACTGTCGAATTCAATTATTCGTTAGCTGCTAATTACGAAATTAAAACGTCAGGTAAAAATTAAGCCTAAAAGCTAACAGTTTCGCCTAAAATCTAAAATTAGGCCTAAAATCTAAAATTAAAACGTTAGCACATTTTAAACCGGCAATTGTGATGGTCACTGCTTTTAGATTATATAATAGAGGTCACTGTTGCAGTGCGTGATAGACGTGAGCGCCTCAACATTTTCGAAAGTGGCAGAAGTGTACGGAAGACCGGTTGCGCCTTGGTAGTCGCTGCAGCCGCTTATTTATTGAAATGTTTACTGAAATGTTTAAAATTATAAATTCAAAATTTAGAAATTTTAAATCCTAGTGTATACATCAGGTTATAAATCTTATAAATTCCGTTACTTTCGACGAGTGCATAGCTAGTATTAATACACATTACACAAGTTTAAGCCGCCTTATTTGCCCAGTTATAGAACTCTATTATCATTGGTCCTTCATAAACGATACATTAATATACTCCTGGCGGAACGCTACGTTATAACGGTTCTACATCGGAAACTAAATGCCTTGAATGAACAATCAGCACACCGGTACTTGAAAAACTTCAAGGTAAGGAAATCCTTTCCCACCATAAATAAAAATGGGTTTTAAGATAACGTGCAATTTGTGAGGAGAATTATTGCACATTTGCGTGCGATTTAAATTCCTTCTCTTAAACCTCGGAAACTTTGTGCTAGGCCTATTTCCAAACTGCGGTTTGCAAGTCGTAATCAAGGACGATGTTTTGTTTTTGTCGACATTATTTTGAAAACTTCAAGTTCCTTACGCACATGAATAGTACGTGGGTTCTAACCGATTCACACGCTGTAAGGTCGGTCCCACAGTTTTGAATCGGGTCAGCAAATTTTACGGAGGTGAAAGTATACACAAAAGGGTACGAGTGTTTGTTTTTAAGGTTTTGCCGACGTCGCTATCCCAGCGATTGATAAATTAAAGGCATGAACAGAAGTACGAATTGCTAGTCACTGGGGCGTATGGTCTTAATATGTGTAACGTTTTGTGTATAATATTTAACCTGCGTTTTGTGTTCCCAGGTTTGGACCAAGTAGTAGAAGAAGCTATTTAACGTCATCAAAACGGGAAGGGGGAGGGGTCCCCCGATGACGATTGCTGACCGAGGGGGGGGGGGAGTGGCCTGTTGCGCTTTGTCTGGAAATTGTGTTTCCAGGTTTGGACAAATAGTAAAAGCTACTTTGACAATAGGGAACATTCCGTCATCAAGGGGGGGGGAAGGGGGTTCACACTCCGATCACGATTGCTGACGAGGGGGGAGGGGATGGCCAGTTGGTGACGTAAGCATTACTTCCCCAGGAACACACGTTTTAAAGGGTAGAAATATTCCCAAAAAAGTCCTCATAAAACTGGGGGATATACAAGGAAAACTATGGATATATACGGGGGGGGGGGGTTACTGTTGGGGGATTGAGCAATTACGATTGATGACTGTAATATTTCAAACGAACAAACGCATAACAAGAAAGTTTTACTGTTAAAATTAGGCCAACTATGTAACTGTATAGAAATATCAGTATCAATGTGGTACAGTCCAGAGTCGTGCAAAAACTGTAAGCCATAAAGAACGAATATACCAAGAAATATTTCTAACGCAGCAAACAAGAACTGCATAATAGCTTAAATAAATTAAAATTATACATTAAGTGCGCCTCGGGTTATGGAGTTGCTGCAACGTTAGCGATTAAACGAAGGATTTATAGCGCAAGTGATAATTATCAATTTCACGCATGACAGAGTACATCTTTAAGGCTACAAGCCTCGTTGCTTTGTATAGTATTACTCTCACATTTAGGTGGTGACGGTGGTCGAGGGATGCAAGAGCTCTGTCTTGCTGCTGGAGGCAACCACACCGCCAGTTTGGGGAGTAGCTAATCAGAGTGCAGCAGCTAAGGAATTTATTCTGGTGTATTGTTGACTATGGTAAAAGGTAGCCTGATGATTAACATGACTGTCTTATGTGCTAGAGATCTCTGGCTGAAGCTTGACCTCAGCCTCCCCTTGGATTTTCGGACGAGAAAGGCCCTGTGATGCCTCCCGCTCATGTCGACTGTGGCATGTAAAAGATGTTAAAAATTTCCGATTGGAATTACCTAGCAAAATCTTCCCTCTCGCTTTCTGGTGCCATAGCTTTGGCTGAGAGTGCAACAAACCGCCCTCCTAAGTGTATTGTTGACATTCTCCATCCAAAATCAAAACTGGTGTAAGAGATGCCGCCAATTTCTAAAAAAAGGTTTGGCCTAAGAAAGTAGTGATATTATTCAATCAAGGAAAGGCCGCCATGGTTAGCCCTCTTAACCGGAAAACAAGGTGCATTGTCCTTTTTTGTTTTAATTTCTTTGAGCCAAGAGAGACTGAACTTAGAGAACACCGACGGAATGCAACTTCGTTAATTTCTGACCCATAGGTAGTCGTACAGTAGCAGTCATCCACAAAGTAGTCATACTGTAAATACGGTACTACTGGACACGGTAGACTGGTGGTTAGCACGATTATCTCAAGTGGGTTCCCTGGTTCAAACCTGACCTAATCATCCCTGGAAGAGAAAGACCCGGCCTTGGTGCATATGTCGATTGTGCCATTGTTTTTGTTGTTGTTGTTGGGCAGAAAACCAATTATGGTTACCACTCCCTAATAAATCAATGAATTATGTGAAATGTTAGTTCATTACGTCGTGTACTTTATTGCCTTTACTGTAAGGTTTGAACACAACCTCCCATGTTAAAGCCGAAATTTCGATGTCTAATTTCTCTGCTGCCTTTTAATATTTTCTACTCAAATTGAGCATACAAGCTTTGTCGGACTTGGTGAACATGTGTCCGAACTTTTATTAATTTCCGGTTTGTCACAACAGCGATCTGGACTTGAGTTGGAATCGTGATTTTAATTTTTCGATTGTTCTTCCTCTTGTTGGCACGACACGTTTCTATAACGCTTACTACAGATCAAACTTAGGGCACGTTTACGTAACCACTCGCTTTTGCATTCTCGCAGCTAGAAGCTGGAAATAACCTCAAATTCCAACATGGTGGCGGTTTTATGTCTTCCGCCTCGCAACGAAAACAGCAAATAACGTGTGTTCAGAAGTGTTTGGGAAAATTGTTTCGTCATGAGGTATTCTTTATATTATTGGCACGGATTATAAGACTGCAAGTATTTACTCAAACGATGTCGGATTTAGCTAATCCATTCAGCGTTGTTACCATGGCAATGTCACCTTTGCCATCGCGATTGAGTTCAAGCTGCGAGAATGCAAAGGCGAGTTGCTGCACAAACGCGCCCTAATTGTACTATAAAGCTGGTTCTCAGCTCGTTTTACAGGCATTGTTGCGTTGATGTGCCCTTTCCATTAAGACCTTCTCTAATTGGTCAAGTGGTTCAGAGGGTAGGGAACTCTAAGCAACCCGATTGACTGTTTTACATTGTTACAAACACTGTTATTATGCAACAATACCAATCAGCAAACGCCAGATGGAAGACGTAGATCCATTCCGGGTGTTGCAGACATAGGGCCTTAGGGCTTCGTCGGGCAGATGACCGGGTGCGGTTAACGCTCGCTAAAATCCTTTGACCCTTTTTTTGACGTAGACCGAAGATTAAAGGGTTTGTTTCCATATTGGTTTGAGCAAACCGTAATTGATAAAGATACAAAACATAAAACAAGCTAATCTAAATTGCATGGCATGGCAAAGTAGCACGAAATAGAACACAAAAAAGAACGCATTTGATGCTTAAGATAAGGTTTAACTGATCCGAAGTCGAACCAGCAAAGGAACACAAATTAACTTTCCTGTATGATTTCAGATACTGCAGTGTTGCTGTACCGTTTAGTCCACGTGAAACCTTACTGCTGTATCCAACCATTACACGTAAATACAATTAAAATCAGCGCCCAAATTTCAAAACTAAGGAAGAATAATGTAATGCTATACATTCGACTACTTACTTAGCTAAATTTTTTCAGTGTTTTTCAGTCACTTCGTCTACTTTCCATTCATCGCCCTAATGATGATATGTATATCATTTTTTCTATATTTTCAAGCACTTTTCCAGGCATGGAGTTGCATTATTACATATCCAAGTTTTCAAGGACTCGCACGAACTCTGAATTGCCCATAGAGCTATGTTAAGCGCACTAAAACGGTTAGTTTCTGAACATTTTCCAGCGATGATGTTTAGCCAAGTAGAACGCACCAATAATTATCTGATGTATTGTGTGCAAAGTAAAATATGATAAAAATATTTGACTACAGCAGTAAGATTTCACGTGGACTAAACAGTACAGCAACACTGCAGTATCTGAAACCTTACAGGAAAGTTTATTTGTGTCCCATTCATGGTTTGACTTCGGATCAGTTAAACCTTGCCTTAAGCATCAAACGAGTTGGTTTTTGTTTTCTAATTTTGATAAACATTCACATCACTTGTACTTTTGTGAATCTAACAAAACTAGGTTACCTTTTTTTTCTGAAAACGGAAACGAAACGACAAAAGAAACTTGTTCAAGTGATAAGAGTGCAAGTTGAAACAAAGTACAATAAAAATGAAATACACATGTAGTGAAATCCTAAAGGTCATTATTCGGAAAATCATAATTATACTTAATAACTTGAACGCGCATTTATGTGATAAGTAGCACGTAGTCGATTGACAGCTGCAATCCAGTTATTTTTACGTTTTTTCAAAAATCCCTTTTAGCTATAGGCCGGCCTTCCATTTACGATGCAGCCTACACAGGCACTAGTATTACGAACAATATACAGACAGTGGCACACATGTAAATAAGCTCTAGGTCACCAAGATTTATACGAGTATTATACAAAAGCTTGTGGCCACAGCGACCTAGCCAGTGGCATGTAGGAAAGAACTTGATTTTCAGTGAAATATGTTGGTCATGGTGTCTGGATAGTGAGATCTCAAATTAGATGCTTAGGTCCGTATGCAGAACACTCACTCACACTCGAACTCAGATTTGTAATGACATGTTTTAGTTAATCCTTTCACATACCAATTTTTTTCTGGTGACTTTTTTTTATGTGGTCGGTAGTGGGACTCGAACCCGCGTTCACTTGGTTTGGATACGAGGGTGCTGACCACTGGGCTGTTGCAGCTCGCTTTGCTCGGGGTCCCCGTGGGCCCCCTCACAAAACTTGCTGCGCGCGTGGGGACTTAGTTTTTGTCCTTAAGCTGGTTTGAGAGAGGCTGACGAAACGACTGCTTGGTATGGCAATGGGTTAACTAAGTAGCCACCTAACTAGCTAGTTTTAGTTAGTTAGCTAGTTGTTAGTTAGGTAGCTAGTTGTTAGTTAGGTAGTTAGATCTAACTAGCTAGCTTTTGCTGACTAACTGGCTAGTTAGTTAGTTAGTTAGTTAGGTAGTTAGTTAGATCTAACTAGCTAGCTATCGCTGACTAACCAGCTAGGGTTATAGCTAAGTAACTAGTTAAAACTAGCTAATTAATCAGCTAACTAAATTTAATTAATTAAATAGCTAACTAACTAGCTAGTTAATTAGCTAACTAACTCTGTCTGGCTACTAACTAACTAGGTACTAACTAAACTGTACACCAAAATGAACTTCGTAGGAGGTACGGTTTCTGAAATACAACAACACCATTGCAACACATCCTGCAATTTGGAAAATGGCGTCCGGAAAAATTCGGGCTGGATAAACAATGTCTTCACAAGCTTAAAGATAGGTTGCCACCAAACGAAAGTTGCAGCATCTAGCGCCAGCGAGCGCTATCTGGTTTTTTCTAGCGCTTGCTCGCAGCAAGCAAAGGAATGCACAAAGAAATATCTTTTAACACAACAAACAAGCCACGTCGCCTTCTGAATTATTGAGTAAATATTTGGTACGTCCTCATGCACCTGGGAGCAATCCGTAAAGATTAACGATATTAATGCCACTAGATGGCGCCACGGTAGAATATTAAAAAAAAATACCCAGGCGCCATCTAGTAACAGTAATATCGTTAATCTTTACAGCTTGCTTCCAGGTGCACGAGGACGTCGCAAATTTTTACTCAATAATTTAAGGAGGCACGTGGCTTGTTTGTTGTATTTAAAGTGGTATTGCTTCGTGGATTCTTTGCTTGCTTGCTGCGACAGAGAACTCGCTACAGCTTGATGCTGCAGACTTTAAGTTGGTGGAAACCCGTGTTTAATTACTTCTGTAATGATCCATGGAGACAAATCAAAAACTAAATTCTCTGGACAACATTTTTTTAGGGCGGTATATGATGGGCCGGGATAAATACCCTTGATTTATCAGCAATGCTTATGATTGCGTTGGTTCAGTTCTCGTTCTAAAGTCTCGTGTTCCACGAGATGCCCTTCTTCGCAAAAATCTTTTGTCTCATTGTTTTCTCACATAAAAATTAACGAACGGTGTTAAAAATGCATAAATTCACACCATCATCATCGCTCCATTTTTATCATTAGGCCTATTGTATTTCTGTTGCACGACCTCTATACTATTTCAGCTCACCGTTTTGTTTCACACACGAGCTGCGCATGCGTTGTAACATCCACATTAGCCTACAAAGATAACTATAATAATGATAATAGTTATAAACACCGGTACAGCTTCATCACTGGTTGTTTAAGTTGTTTTCTTTTTTTTTTTTCATCTTTTTTAGAACGTTAGATCGTAATTAGGCCTAACTTCGCTTCCGGAAGTCTTCTTTTCCGATTCGCTTCAGATGCGCTCCGGAAACGGCGCTCCGTCTTGGAGCTCTGCGAAAGATTACATCAAAAACTAAAAGTTTCCCATCGTTATGCAAGTAAAAAAAAAAATCCTCCTACTACTGTTTGTTAGGAACAAAGAACATCTTTACTTAACGAATGTGAGAACGTCTTTAAAAAATTAGTTTTTCGTATACAGGCTCTTTCTCACGCCTTTCCCCTCATCGAAATGTGGAGTCGGATGGGCTGGATAAATTGGAGTGTGGAATTGAAGAATTGGACAGAACAAAAACCTAGATATTCATCAGTGTTTTTTATGTTTATTTTATTATTACTTTTTTTTTTAAAACTAGACCTGCTAAATCCTATATTTTAATGAATAAATCAAGGACCACAAATTTGAAGTACGCATGTTTGTTCGTTTTTGACTACCCAAGAGTTAAGAACGGTTGGGGGGTCGTATCCCAGAGCAGGAATATCCCGAGCGTTCAGCAGTTATTCACATTTTTTTCTCTTTACGCATTTCCTTTTTTTCCCACATTTTTTTTACACTTTTTTTCCCAAAATTAACTCTTCCCCGACATCTGCACTTTTATTTTTCCTGCTACACGAACGTACTCTGTACAGTTCCAAAACTCATTGCATTTCACTGTATTTTCTGTTTGTTCGTGTTTTGGATTTAATGTGACATCCATTCCCAAGAGAAAATGGAGCATGGTTTTATTGTCGTTTCCCGACGAACAGACGTTAGACAGTTTTATCAGTAGAAATACATAACTTAGATTTTTGTAGATTTTTTAACCCAGAGTTACAGTACGAAGCTGAAAAATCAGAACATTTATCGATACTTAAACCTCGCTCGAGTAATATTTGAAACGAGAATATATCGTCTCCTAAGTAGGTTTGTTTCCCGAGCGATCACAAGCTTGGCGAAAAGAGTGACTTACGTACTTCGGCCTAACGCGCTTGATGCTGTTCTGTTGACACGCACCCAGCGTACGCCATGGCGCGAGGTCAATTTTGTTAAGTAAATCTTATCGGAGATCCTATGTTCTTTTACATGCCACAATCGACATGAGCACGAGACATCACAGGGCCCCTTCTCTACCCGAAAATGCCAAGGGTGGCTGAGGCTGGATTCGAACCCGGAACCTCTAGCACTGGAGACGGTCATGCTAACCATCTTGCCCCTTAGCTCGTTCTGTCACTATGGCAATCAAAGAGTAATCGTGCAGCACAGAACGCACTTCTATCGGGTAGTATATGTTTAAAAATTGGTTTAGGTCTACCAAATGTAGTTATGTCATATGTTCGTTATACGGCGTAGACCAGGAAACCAGACGATTGGATCGTAAAAAAAAACAAGATGAAGGGACGAAGCCACAGTTTAATTTGATAAAATACTCGGTGCTCGTTTTACCCGTGTTTTACCCGTGTTGAGGAAACGTGATTGGCTGGAGGCTGCTGTTTACTGGCTTTCTATTGGTTAATTGCCGTTAGAAAATTATGAAGGTATAATCCCATGGTCAAAATGGCTTAAACGAATACACACTGTGAGAGAAGTAAGTTATACTTCATGGTTTATTTGAGAGTATAGTTACGAATTGTCATTTCATTCATTAGAACTCAGCGTCCAAAATAAGTTAAAATTAATAAAACAAAAACCGACAGTATGAAGTGGGAGTGGCCCTCAAGTGGCCGACAAAAAAAGTGAGGCCATTATTGTGGAACGGAACCAGATAGAGACAAACGGTTTTCACCATTAGATCCAGCGTCCAAATATTGGATATAAGAAAAAAAAACCGGACGTATGAAGCGGAAATGGCCCGCAAGTGGCTGGAAGTGGCCGACAAGTGAAGCCATTAACTCTGGAACGGTACCAGATAGAAACAAACGGTTTTCACCATTAGGTTCAGTGTCCAAAAATTTGTTAAAAAGAAAAAAAAACCGGAAGTATAGAGCGGAAGTGGCCCACAAGTGGCTGGAAGCGACCGACAAGGGAGGCCATTATCTCTGGAACAGTACCAGATAGAGACAAACGGTTTTCACAGTTAATTTCAGCGTCCAGAATTAGTTAAAATGAATTTTTTTTAAATCCTGAAGTATGAAGCGGAAGTGTATAGAAGACCGCTTGCGACTATAGGAAGTCGTACTGCCGCTTGTTTTTAATGGTAATTCCCTTTTCTACCAATATTTGGGGGCAAGTGTTTAAAACAATAGTTGTTGGTAACAGCGCAATTACTGTAATCGTTTCAATTTCAACATTTGTTTTCCTTTTTTTATATTCTTTGTTAGAAATCAGGACGTCATCTAGATTTTTACTTTCTACAATTTTATCGCCACTCATAAAATTCGTCAAAAGAACTTTAGGTTTGCACCTGCATTTATTTGAAATAGTATAGATGCACGAAGTGTGAGCTTATATTTCTTCTCCATGTTTTGCTTTTCTTGTGTTTCATTTACGGCAAGCATTTCATTGTCCCAACGATCGTGCTTCGTAGTCATGCAAAACGAATCGCATGTACGTTTCCTGCAATATTTAGCGCACCTTAAACACAATGTTTGCCTTTTCTAAACTCGTTTGTCACTCCGATACGCCCTTAATTACGAGTCTGCCGCTTCCTTTCATTTTTTTTTTAAACGTGTGCGCGTGTGTTTAGTGTTATTTATTTCCCTTGACTCTATTTGAGGAGACAAAACACAAGAAAAGGGCTATTTGGACAACCCCAATATGGAACGCCGCATCGAGGAAGCTCATTTCAAAAGCGTGGATGAACGTGAGGTTCGCCCCGTATTCGTCCTTGGATGAGAGTTGGTGCTTACTTCCGAAACAAAAGAATATCTTCAGCAGCGCCATTGTTTGTTTATCTTTTCCACCACCAGGGACGAAATTATAAGGGTGGCGGCGATTTGTTCACGACAGTGGCGCCCTCTCTTTACCGGCGTTTTGTTGTCGTACAGTCAGGAAGTTTTTTTTAATAGATTTCTTTATGTGTAGCTAGTCGGGGGAGGAGAGATGGCAATGACTTTTACATTTAAATAGATTCTTTTATGTGCAGCTAGCTGACTGTCTGACAACATACTAGTCGGAGGATGAGACATGCATGAATTTTTAATGGTTTATGGCAGCATTTCTCCGCCACGTAAATCAGTGTGTGACATTTCTGGTGTTTGTAGTAGTCAAAACGTATTTGAGCGTCTGAATTTATGCGGAAATTCTGATTTTTAACGACAGTTGATAATTTTGCAGGCACAAAACACGACGTTATGAAAGAGTGGTCAGCCCGCCAAGTGTCATCGTCAGAAAGTCGTTACGTCTTTAAATCAATTCGTCATTGTATATATTCGCGACCATTGGCTGTCGGGCTAGAAACCCAGTTTGGGTTCGTGCTCCCTGAAAACCATAAAATAAAAAGTAATTGTACTGTAATGCAATTAATTACAATTCTACTGTAATTGTAATGGGGGGGGGGGAGAAGTGAGAAGGCTACTTGTAATTTATGATCGTATAATTGTGTTTATTTGCAATTACATTTTTTTCCAACGTCGTACTCCCCTTCCCTCTCTGCGCTACAGATAAGGGGGAAGACAATTCAAGATAATTTTATCTAGATTGAAAAATTAGTCCTATCAGGAGAGTCATGAAATACAAGAGTCCAACACAATTCTACCTGATATTCCACAATTTTTACCCCCCCCCCCCTCCAACCCGGATCCCATGCGACCAGTTGTGGAAGTAGTGTGTGTCCGTTTTTACTTTTGCGGAAAACATACCTTAAAATTACTCTGTGTACGTTTTCGCCTTCTAAATACGTGTCTGAAACATCCTTTGTGCTGCGTATAGTCTCAGCCAATTCGCAAGAAAAAGCGTTTAAGCTGAAATTCATTCATATCTCAGTTTGAAGTTCTCCCTGCGACTATAGAAAAATAATCCCGAAAAGAAAACTAACTTTAATGGAAAGAAAGGGCGCTGTTTAATATTACTTATAGGGGATTTTCCTCTCTAATGGCAGTGCACCTTGCCCATATCACCTATTTCTTATCTTTTGGGTGTAGCAACATTCACTGCCCGTTCCACAAAAGAGCAAGCAATCACGATTTCGCTGTTTGTTTAACTTCTCCATCTGCAAGAGAGATCATTAGCTGCCAAGACATCCTTGGCAAGAATAGCTTTCGCTTATCGATGGGATTCCTTCAGTACACAAGGGCTTGAGTGCTTGGTCAATAATGACGAACGGAATATCCGCGCTTGAAATAGTCACGCGCATGCGCCGCTCGGAAGATAAATAAATAGGCCTACTTTGATTTAGTTCATCTTTAAGTGTGTCGTCGTTCTGTGTAAATATGTGTAAACTGTGCGTTAACATTTAGGAGTCGGCTACAAACGCGCCACGTTGCACGAAACAAGAATAAAAAAAAAACAAGCGACTACAGCTACTACCTAGTCGCATCCGGTCTTCTGTACAGTTCTGCCACTATCAATAGTGACGCACACTTCTCTATCACGCATTGCAACAGCTATCTCTATTATATAATCTAAAAGAGTAGTAACCATCAGAATTGCCCGTTAAAAATGTGTTAGCTTTTAAGCTTATTTTACATTTTAGGCGTAATTGTCAGCATTTAGGCCTAATTTACAACTTTCATTTCGTAAGTAGCAACTGACGGAGATTTGGATTGTATACAGTAAGCCTATTCATTTTTGCGAAACGTTATGCCTCGATCCGTGTTACAACGTAATGCGCAACGTAACCTATATAGATCAGTGGTAGTAGGAAAGGGACAGGAGAGACGCTGTTGAGAGACGCTATTGAGAAACGCTATTGAGAAAGCCAGCAGCGATTCTAGACGTTGCCATGGTAACGTTATTTTAGGCTTAATTTTCATTTTTAGGCCTAATTTTTTAACGGCAGTTTTAGTTTCGTAAGTATAGCAGATAGGCCTAATGGAGAATTTGGTTCGACCGTAATCCTATTCATTCATGCAACAATGAGACAAAACTCTTTTAAACGAAGCTAAAATGTTTTTGTTTTTACAGCTGCATTAACATGAATCCTTAGGATTTCAATTCGACGATGAAATGTTATTATTTATTTTAGTTTCGTCGAAGAAGTTTATTGGCTATAAGGAGGTAACGATGTTTTAATTTGCCTTGTTATTTAACTAACTTTTGCCACTGAATCTAACGTTGTAAACCGTGGTCGTCTCTATCTGGTAGCATTGCGAAGTTGAAAAAAGCGACGGACGGACAAAGTCGTTGCAATAGTCTTCTTAGCCGGTACGGCTGTACAGAAGACTAAAAATGGGTTCTGTAGTGCGAGCGCATGTGCATCGAGCGCACCGTTTGTTAAGCGCATAGGCAGAATAAAATGTCCATCAAGCGTGCAGCGGACACACAGGCTAAATTTAAGACTTTAAAATCAAGAACCTGTGTACTGCTGGAGGGAACAGCAAATGGAGCAGGGATCTCAACTAAACGCTCACTTCCCTGCACTGCATTGGTTATTGATTTCAAAATTGAAATTTAGCTTGTCTGTCTGTTATTATCATGATCCGTTTAGTGTTTCATTTGTTTTCATGCGAAGCCTTTGAGTTGAGTTCTGCATTTGAAAATGGGATGCATTTATCCGTGATACGTCGTCATTTTTGGCATTTAATGTGCACTAGGCCCTACTGGGCTTTTTTTTTTTATATTTTCAAATTACTACCATGCTACTGCCAGATGTGCACTCGATGTACAGCTCATTCTGGTTGCGTACGATCATACGAAATTCGCTTGTGCACTCGTAACACTTATGCTAATACCATGATACCAAAAAAAATGCAGGGAGAAAAATTTGAAATCTGTCATATCGTCAGGATTGGTATGAAAGAGGACGTGTAGGGTCTGACACTCGAGTGTCCATGTTAACAGACCCCATAGTCCATCTTTCGTTCTTGGTCCCGACCACATGCGGTAAGTTGCAAAACGAGTCATCGTAATGTCGGGCAGATCTGAGTTATGCTAAGTCTCTCGTCAGTTACTCTGGAACATCATGCATTACTTCCCAAAGAGCCTTGCTATCCGGATCTGTTTCTAAGTTGTCTTCTCCCAAAAACCAAAAGAACGTTGTATTGTTCGAAATCTACTACATTACGAAATTCTTTGTATTGTAACCACGAGCTCGCCATGCCAGCAGCATAACGTACGTTAGCATAATACGTTAGCATAACGCCCCTCCAACAATGTGCTGTTGTTCACTAGTCCAGAGAGCCATTCCATCCCCGACTTTCCAACTAGTAAGCTGAATTTTGGCGTAATTACTAGAAACTGGTGGAAAGCCCGAACTAAGTTAGGGGAGAAGCGTATGTGTGTGATGTCACAAATGGTCGGAAAACAATGGGCTCCATTAACTACGCAGTATTACAAAATGAAAGATCAAGGCAAGTCCCTTCCCCTCCTACGCCAAGAAAATCCCCCCAAATCCTCTCAATTACCTGAAAAAGAAATTTTACTTTGTAAATACTTCTTTGAAAACGACATTTTTTGTGAATACTGTATCTGCCTGTCTTCCCCCACTCCTCCCCACCTACTCCTCCCTCTCCACTATCTTCTCCTTTCCTCCCTCTGTCCTCCCCTACTTCCCCATCCCTTTTCTTCCCAATCTATTCCCCAACTCACCTCCTGAGTATATTCCTGTCCTCTCCTTCTCACCTACTCCTCCCTCCCCTGTCCTCTCCTTACTTGCTATCTTCTCCTTTCCTCTCCCGCTCCTCCCATCCCTTTTTCCCCCCATCTATTCTCCATCTCTTTTCCTGAGTATATTCTTGTCCTCTCCTACCCCACCTACTCCCCCTTCCCAACTCTCCTCCTCTCCCTACCTGCTCTCTTCTCTTTTCCTCCCCCTGTCCTACCCTGCTCCTCCCATGCCTTTTCTGCCCCCATCTGTTCCCCAATTCTCCTCCTGAGTATATTCTTGTTAGTTTACCGAGGTAACAGTACTATACCAAGCAACAAGAACATGACAACGGTCCTTAGCAGTGAACTACCAATTTCTTGTACCCTGGTAGAGACCAAAAGCGTCTCTGTAGTGTATACCGTAATAGATTCCATATAGCTGCAGAAGGGTCTCGGTAGTTCCTCGCCCTATCCTATAAGTCTAGCACGGACTTTGTTTGCTAGGTTCCCATTCTATACTGACCGATTAGCTCAAAATCTATAAAAGCTAGTGTCTCGTTTTGAGAACTGAATTGAACCGTGCAACTGCTACATGGCCTCCCTGAGCTTAGAAAATACTACTGAGCCCGTCTTTCCCCCACTTCCCCAAACTTGCGATTGTTTTTTCTTGGAAGAAACCTGAAATGCTAATGAAAAATTTTAGAATAGATCATTTCTAGTATACTTATCACCTCACCGGATCGTTCCCCGGTAATTTTATGTCTGCTCCATTTTAGATGTCTATTCGTGTTTGATTCTTTTTTAAAGATTGATTTGTTTCTCTACCATTTTGGGAATTACTCGCTGGTCAGTACTTACCAGCATTTCATCGGGTGATATCTTTAGGACTTACCAGTTAAGTACACTTTTAATCATATCAAAAACCAAAACTGGTAAAAGGGGCCGCCAAGTTCCGAATGGTTCGGCCCTTCAAAGGAGCGATATCAGCACACCAAAACATTCGCCAAGTTAATCGCACTGCTTAATAGTTCGAAGGTTAAATGAAAACTTGAACATTGCAAATGTTCAAGTTTTCATTTAATGTTCAAAGTATTATTCGGTGCGATTAAGTTGGCGAATGTTTTGGTGTGTTGATATT
>JAHWFP010191271.1:0-11685 GCA_023313725.1 Lithobius niger
AACGTATCTTTTCGTTAAAAACGAGGCTTGTTTTCCTTACAACTGGTGGTAAATTATCGGTGAGGAGTGCTACTAACTTAATTTGGCTACAGCTACAATCTTGGCTACAATAAATCATCTCGGACAGTCTCAATAGGCATACGAAAAGTGGCGGTTTTTTTTTTGGGGGGGGGGGAGGAGGGGCTCACATTATTTGTGAGCTTATTTGTGCGTGCTTCATTGGTGTAAACCCGTTTCGCCGATTCCCGTTTCGCTGAAAATTAGGTTCTGATTAAAATTCGGTGACAGGGGAATTCCCGTTTCGCCGAATTCCATTTCGCCGAATCAAAATACTCTTGAAAAATGTGACGTTGGAGAAGTTAAAGATACATTGCTAACTGGAAGGAATTTGTGAATAGTTGCGGTTTCTGATGTTACATGTTTAGCCGCAGCGAGCCCGGCAGCGCGAGCGAGGCACGTAATTTGAAAAAAACAACAAAAAACTATTCAGCAAATCGGGATTCAGCAAACGGGAATGCCCGCTTCGTTGATAATTAAGACACTGATCAAAACTCGGCGAAACGGGAACGCGAAACAGTCATACACGCAGAGTAGGGAGAAGGAGTCAAAACTTTTTTCAGGGTCTCGAAGGGGGGCGAGGTCATCGAAAATTTGATGGTCATATTTTCATTTACTCAACATCCCCTCCCCCCGGCCATAAATAACGACCGGTCCCTTAAGGCTGTGGTAGCAAAAATTCCCAATTACGAGGTTTAAAGCCTTGAATTTGGGTTTGTTTCAAATTTAATGCTTTTCAACGAATTCAACCCATTTTACAGCAGAAAAACAACTTCCATGCAGCAAAAAAAAAAAAAACGAATAATAAAAATAACACTAAGAGGCGTGCTTACGTACATCGGTCACTTGCGGAAGTGTAGTTAAAGTTGACCGTTTAGGGTGGCCGGCGGCCATTGATCGGCCATTCACTCGGTGTCTTCGTGTTCGTAGACAATCGTCGACGTCACACACTTAATAATAATAAAAAAAAAAACCATGGTAACAGACTTTGTACAAACCACCAGAAGACGGAATGCACATTAAACGCGTTTAGTCTCAAGCTTTTCCAGAGCGCAACCGTCCACCTTTACCTGTCGCCGTCTTTCAGTCTAAAATTGAATTTGCCCGTCGGACAACGCGCGTGGTCCGAACTGTGCTAGGTCGCACGGACACTGTCAAAACAAAAATTCCCCTGTGTTTGTGTGTGTGTCGCAAAGTTGGGACTAGAGGGACGGGCAACATGTTTGAGTTTTTGAAAATTGGTTGCCATGGTAGCGACGGTTGTTAGCGAAATGTCAATGAACAGTAGCTGGGCTAGCTGGCTCACGAACGTTGATCACAGTGAGAGATGACAGGACAACAGGTCTCCCACGCAAACGGAACGGGGGGGGGGGGGGGGTAACCACTAGGCTCGGGCGTGGCAGTGCCGTAACCAGATTTTTTTTTCTTTTACTCACGATGGAAACCGACCATCCCAAGTGTTTTAGTCATCAAAATTGGTAAAAAAAAAAACATAAATTTGCTGCAGCACCCCACCTCTCTGTAGTGGTGGTTAGCTTCACCGAAGACCGAACATGTGAATGGCTCCCACATATGCCCTCGTCCTAACAATAACTTTAACCCCCAATCCCCACACTCTTGTACCCTCCCCCCAAACACGCTTGCCCACCTCCCCCACCCCGAAAACGTCGCCCCGTAACATTCTCCCTTTGGTGCAGCCCCGGAAAAGTCGCTAGCGTGTATTTGACTGAAGGCTAAAAAAAACCTATCACTGAGAAATCCAGCATTCAGTAATCCCATGTTTAAGTTAATCCTTTGAAACAATTCACTTCGGTAGCGCGCATTGCTTGCCACACACTTGCCCTGACACCCTCTCCCGCACCCGCCGAAAACGCCGCCCCGTGACATTTCCCCTTGGTGCAACCCCGGAAAAGTCGCATGCGTATGTTTGACTGAAGCCTAAAAAAAAACCCTGAGAAATCTAGCATTCAGTAAGCAAGTAACCCTATGTTTAAGTTAATCCTTTGAAACAATTCACCTCGTTACCGTGCATAGCGACATTATTGCAAGCAACGATTGTTGCCGCCCACTTAAAAACAATTCAACAATTCATAGGGCCTTAGGACTTCAGGCAGATGACCAGGAGTGGTTAACGCTCGTTAAACCCTTTGAACCTTTTGAAAAACAATTCAACTCCTTTTAGGAAGTGAACATTTCGGAAATAAATGCGCCTTTCCATCGTACCAGGCTGCCAATTTCGAGGGGCCTCGAAATTAAGAACCAAGCGTCGTTTGGTTTAAAGTTGTCTGGTTTAGTAGACACGGGTTTTTTTTTTTTTTTTTGGCACAGTCCACGCGACTAAAACTTTGTTGGCCGCTTTGGTACCACAACAATACCAAAAAACGAACCCAAAAACGGTGCGGCAGGTCTGGTAAGTGGCGTCGTCTCTTCGAAGACTTTGGAAAAAGTGTTATAATCCGAACTTGTAGTCCAAGGCCGTTAATAGATGGCGACATGGCAGGTTTGGTAAGTGGCGCCATCTGTTCGAAGACGTTGGGAACGTGTCCCAACCCGAATTTGAAGGCGAATCCCGTCAACAGATGGCACTACAGGGTGTGGTACTTGATTGTACGACGGAATGGCGTGGCTGGTGAGTTGGCCGCCTGCTCCGTATTATATACTAGCATCGTACCCGGCTTCGCCCGGGGATTTGTTTGACCCGCGGTTGTTTCCCAGTATTTGCTTGGTGCTGCCTGATCGTTCATAGCAACAGTCAATTTTTCTTTGTGTAACACTCCCCCTTTCCGTCGATCTTCTCCCTCCGCAAAGCAATATCGTAATCAAATAGTGGCTTTAACATAAGCACTGCCCCACCAACGGGCTTTCCCCGTTCACGCCCTTCCCCACTCCCAGTAGCGTGCGATAAATAACTGTCCTTCGTACATGACGTCATTTAAGACATGCCTTTGCGATGACCGCGCAGAGCAAATTGTTAGTCGAGGCAACAATGTGCCAATTTCAACTTCTTTTCAGGGCAACAACGTCCCAGTTTCAACTTCAAGCCAACGAATTGACACACTCTCACATTTTCATTGTTCCCCTTCCGGGGGACGTCGTTGCGGTTATTGCGGTTGCTTCATTTCATGAGACTCTGGTTTATAATGCAAGAAGATGTAGATAATCATCTTTTGGATAGTGTGTCGCCGCCAAGTAGACGAAATTAAATTGTTGTCAGAACGTAATTGGTGCCTGTGTGGCAGTTGTGTTGGGTGTGGGTAGTGTAAGCTAGTTAAGGTGTAGAGTAGAGAGCATAGCGTTGGGCTTACATTCTCTCTTAATAAAAATTGAATTGAGTTGAATTGGTGCCAGACACATTGTTGTAACTTGTAAAAAAAAAAATAGCGGCTCACTTTCTTTTAAAAGGACATACATCCTTCCGGTATGTCGTGCGACCCGCTGAGAATAGCTTTCACAACATTTACGCAGGTTAGAGTTAATGTCGCAAAATCATCTCGCACGAAAGAAAAAAAAACAAGAAAATGAATGTGTTACCAACTTTTACATACGTTTGAACTAATGTCGTAAAACTGAGTCATGCAGGAAAGCCAACATGGATGCATGTACCTTTAATTGAAACAAGAGTTTAACTGATTTCAGCCTAGCGGGGAAATTTAGTCATGCGGTAGAAATCTTTGCAAAGCGTTGGAATCGGGTGCAGAGGGTTCATACTGAAGAAAACCTCAACATTGAAGTACGGGAACGTGTCCTTTACGGAGAAAAAGTGGCCTCTCCAGAAACAGTGGCCTCTAACTAGTTAAGGCCATGGACAGATCCCATTTTATTTTTCATAGGGTAGAACACACCTGTTCAGCTTGCTAGGGAAAGTTGGCAAATCTTAATTTCAGTACAGAGGGAAAGATTCGTGGGGAAAGCGCCTTATTCTAAAATAAGAGTTGCAGCTACACCACAAGCCACGGCTGTTTGCCGTGAGGTCATCATGTGTTTACCATTGACGAACGCCGAACGAGAAAATCGGGTTTTTGGCTGTCTGAGTGGACTAGCCCAGTCACGTGATACGCGCGTCACGGCAAACATCCTTCGCGCGTGGATTAGAGCACGTGGCCCTGAAGTGGCGCGTAAGTGCAAATCTATTGTTGTAACCTTAGTTTGCATTGTCATCCAGAAGTAGCTCACAACATGCGCAAGTGTTACGTGCTTAGCGTTTCAGTATTGAATTGTCAAAATTCATTGTTTGGTGTGTCGTGCTCATGTCGATTGCGGCATGTCAAAGATCCTGGATTTTCTGCGTGGATTTCTCCAGCTAAATTGTCCCTCTTATCGTCGTGGGCTAGATAACCCAGTTTGGGTTTGTGCCCTAAAAAGCCCCCCCCCCCCAAAAAAAAAGCGCACTAAAAGACTGGTGCCTTTAAAATGCCTTTTCTTGCAACAAAGGCGAATAAAAGACACCAGTCTCTTAGTGATCCTCTTTTGTTTTCCTTTTTATGCGCACGAACCCAAACTGGAGTTGTTAACAACATGTAGATCGTGAGCGTATGGCCCAATCATGTAGAAAATTTTTTTTTTTAAAGCAGCAGGCCTTCTTTAAGAGGTAAAATGGAAGTCGGTCAGTAGCACTGTTTTCATTTCACCGGACAGGGCACGCTTTTTTCGCCGTGCAGCAAAAAAATCTTCTAATGCATCCTACTGGATGGTATAGATGACGGTAGATGGAACCTGATAAGTTATATGACAGTCGTCAAAGCCAGCCAGGAAACGTCGCTTCTTCTATTGTATCTTCTTAATCAAGTTAAAAAAAATTACAGCATAGTTTCCAAAAAGGGTCGGCTTTTAAAAGTTGTGATATCGTTCAGTCGTGGGAAAGGCCGCCAAGGCTAACCCTATTCACCCCAGCAAACTTGGCGCATTACCATCTTCGTTAATTACTTTGTATGACTACTTTCTTAAACAGCTGAAACATGTTGGACTTAGAACTGTACAATCATTTGATTCTGACAATGACATTAATGCAATCCATCATATTTGCCGACAACTTTAATCATTCGTATAAGCTCGAGAATATTAAAAAGACGACAATGCGCCAAGTGTGTTGGGTTTCATAGACCGAGCCTTTTTGGAAACTTGGCAGCTTCTTTTATACCAGTTTTGGTTTTGGGTGCCGATCATTTTCACTGGAAATAATTACAGAGCAATCTGGAATAAATTTGTATCATGGCTCAACGTCTCCCAGTGCATAACTATATTATGCCCGTTAACCATATTCTGCCGTGGCACTTCTAATTAGGGCAAATGGATGTAATTAGGCTTAGATGAATGGTGGCAATGTACTTTTTCCAACAAGAGTAATAATAACGGTTCACCGTAATTAGGAGCTACGTTACAGCTGTTTCTGTACGCTGTGTAGCACCATGCTTTCTGCTTCTGTTCTATTTACACTGCTACAGTGGTATTTTAATTAAGATAAACGGATTTAATTAAGCTTAGATGAAAGGTGGTGATGTCCATTTTCCAACAAGGGTAATAAAACGATTTACGATATACTTAGGAGGTAGGTATGGATGCTTCTCTAGGCTAGCACCGTACTGTCTGCTTCTATTCACTGGAAGTTTCATCTTTTAACGACTGCATTGGTAGTCCGTTTGTGTTAATTACAACTACCACTGCAGCAGTTTAACGATTTAACTTGTGGTGAATCGACGCAGAAAATGCGGTGCTACAGCCGTAGAGAAACAGCTGCAGCTTAGCGCCTAATAATTATGATGCGTCGATTTTATTACTCTTGTTAGAGATTATACATCTTCCCCTTTCGTTTAATCTTGATTAAATCCCTTTATCTTAATTAGAACTGCCGCTGCAACAGTGTAAAGATGTAAGTTGTGATGAATAGACGTATAGAAAGCACTAGTGTATAGAAACAACCGTACCTTAAACCCTAATTACTGATACATAATTTTATTAATTTTGCTGGAAAAATGCATCTCCACCTTTCATCCGAGCTTAATTAAATCCCTTATCTTAATTAGAACTGCCACTGTAGTGGGTTAAAGATGTAACTTGTGATGAACAGACGCAGAAACACAGTGCCACAGCATAGAAAAACAGGCTTACAGTTCTAATTATGATAAATCGATTTTATTGTTGGAAAGTAGATATCTCCCATTCATATAAGCCTAATTACATTCATTTATTTCAACGTTTTCAAACTTTTTTTTAACCGCGACCCCATTTTCAAAATTTGATCACTGGAGGCAGGCCATGACCCGTTCATACCGGTAATACAAATTTACCGGTAATTATAGATGGGTTACAAAAAGTTTACTCATTTTTTTTTTTGTCTGAGCAATGTGCTTGTTTTTCTGAGCACGACTGCTCCGAATTTGGTACAATATTTTGTTAATTTAAAATCTTAGCTCATTTTCCATAACCATCTGTCGGTTACAAACCTTTGTCTTCAGTTCCACTAAATAGGAACACCGCGATTCACATAACTTGTAAGAAGAAACACGTGGAACAAGTGCTTCCGTGGCACATCGTGACAAATCATTGTACTCTTTGTTTGTACCAAAGCCCAGCACTCGAACAGTTCTTTTGATTTAAACTGCGTTTCAATGTTGAGTCTGAAGATAGACCAATGCGTGAAAAAAAATAGTACTTACCTCCATTTGAATTTTTTAATTGAGAAAGCACTATTAACAAAAAAATAACATTGTTCGTTTCGTTATGTTCGCATTGTCTTAATTATGCCTGTGCTCTTTTCCAGAAATTACACGTGTACTTTCCCTGCCTGCACGCATAGTAGAGGTCGACCGAATTTCGGTTTCGGTTTCGGCCGAAACCGAATAACTAGTTTCGGTTATGGTTTCGGTTTCGGTTGAATCCTATGCTGCAGTTTCGGTAAAACCGAAACCGATTCCTCTTCTTGCAGTAGCCAGTTTCCGCGTAGTCTAACTAGGCCCAGGGGCACCGACATCCAGATCCTGGTTTATTCTGCCATGCTCATCAATAATAAATACATTTTTTCAATCCATATTTAATCATATTTATAATGGCATCGTTGTACTGCAGGGAATTTATGCTTTAATTGCCTTTATTTACGTTTTCAATCAAGGCTTATACTCAGTTGAATCAAACTCTTTTCTGGTGCTCTGGATCTCCCTTACTGACACGAGTTAATCGTTTTAAAATTAAAAAAAAAAACTAGCAAGCAGAAATAAACCGCAAACGAAAGTCATGAATTATTTACGTAAGATTGACATTTTTTTTTAGGTATGGGGTGAAGGGCGCGCCCAGCCTAGCGGCAGAAAAGAGGTAAACCGGTCTCTGCCTCCCAGTTGTAACGGACATTGGCTCACCCTCGTACCTACCTGTGTGCTGTTGTGTTGTGTTGTTGTGTTGTGGTTGACTCTTGTTGGCGCCAAAATCACTTGTGCAACGGCAAGGACTTTTAGGTTTTGCGCCAAAACCACGAGCGGACGTGCAGGAGAACGTGGCCAAGTATTGTTGGCCACGATTGGTGAACACTTTGTAACCATGAACTGGATTGGTTAACGAACTCACGAGCTGATTGGTTGTCCGGTGGAGCTCTGGATCCGACCGGAGCATATATAAGTCAGGGGCTTCAGAGCCCGGTGTTCTATTCCCGTTGATTCTTGTGTCGAGAAAGAACGTAATAATGTAATCCAAATCTTGTCATGATTATTCCGCATTAAATAAGGTTAGGTTAGGTTAGGTTAGGTTAGGTCACTTCACCTACTACTTCAACTACTTCAAGTTTGGCTTCTACATTGAACACACGTTACACAGTCTAGTCTACGTCTGTGAAAAACCACACACTCATGATTTAATGATTTTATCCTTACTTTTTGTCTAATTATTAAAAGTGATATTATTAAAAGCTGTATGTATTTGCTGCTCACACAAACTTCTTGTAAGTTTCGAGCATTGTTTCGCTAATAACTTTATTATTATTATTATTATTATTAATGTTAGGTTTTGGTTCCGGTTTCGGCCGAAACCGATTTAATGGTTTCGGTAGTGGTTTTGGTTTTCGGGCGAAAGTGAAAAACTTGGTTGCGGTCGAGCAATAACGCATAGTCAAATATTATTAGACTGTCAGCCCCGATATAAACTCGGCTCTACTGTTGTGGTGCTGATAAAAACGGATCGTTTTGTAACTCGGCGCAGACGCTTCAAATTCATCTGAAGTAACAACTTCTCGAAAAAGAAAATAACGACGAATCATTCCTCGACTACAGTTTTTCAGTTATTGGTAATGAGAACCATTCACGACCCCAGGATTACTTCATCTCGACCCCATTTCATAAATCAATGAAAAACACTGATTTATCGTAATCAGAACTCCCACTTCTGCGGTTTAAAGTCAGGAATTATAATACTTATAGACACCTAGTTTGTGTAAATAGAACAGAAATAACATAGTTAGTAGGAATTAAATGACGAATGTGGACCGGAAGAGCTGATTTTATGCAAACCATGAATACGACCTTTTTTTTTTGAAAAAAGATTTATTCGTGAACTTAGTAGGTAACCTATTTGTTTTCAGACAGATGAATGGTTTAGTAGTTATAAGCAAAAACTACGTTTTTGGACGCCATTTTCCAAGATGGCGTCCAATACGGCGACCCACCAAAGTGGTTCTATACCTACGATGAATCTAGGTAAAAAAAAATACCCAAAGAAAAAATCCACGGAAAAAATCCAGGCAAATATTCCAGAAAGAGAAAATCCAGAGGAATTAAAATGCAAAGAAAAAATCCAAAGGAATAAAATCTACAGCAAAAAAATCCAACATGTTTTTTTTTGTTTTTTTATTTGGATTTTTTGTAATGTCGATTCCCGTCATTAGTGCTACGATACTCGTTAGAGCTTGACACCCGTATCGTGGGAAGAGCTCCTCCGGTACCGCTGGTAATGCGCAGTCTGAATTGTGGGGGGCCCAATAAACTTCCTAAAGCTTCCCAATCAGATCTGCCTGAATATACGAAAAATGAAAGTCTTGACCAGCACGCAGTCAGAACTGTGGAGGGGTGCTCTTCATGTAGATTTATTTCTGTAGAACATTTAATTTCAGTTTCGTAGCACTGCTATGAAGTTTACAGGATCAACTTACATTAAAAATAATAATAACAGCTAAAAAAAATTTAACAAAACAAATTTTTAAAATGTTTGGCCATGGATTTTTTTTCTCTGTATTTTTTTAACCTGGATTTTTTCCGTAGATTTTTTCTTTAGCTTTTTTTTCCCTCTTTTGTACTTGATCGGGTGAAATGGGGCATTGCGATGTGCGTGTCAATTTAGTTACGATATGGGTAATATCATAAAATAGTAGAACGCGACAAGGGTAGGACGAAAACTACAGTGAGGCTTTGCAGGCATCACACAATTTCATTCGAGTAACTGAAACAATTAGTGAAATAGCCAGGACATATATTTTAATGTTCAGTAGTGATTCACTAATTTCTGGACCATTTGATTGATCCATTGAACCGCCAGAAAAAGAAAAAAATAATCGAAGTCGTCAGATTGTCGCTCGACGACAAGCGCCCTCTTTTGGTGAATTTTACAAGTTCGGAAGCGACAGTAAGAATGGATCAATGGCGGCCTGGAGATTTCGTTACGTGTCGTAAGTGTCATCTAGTGGGCAATATACGAACGAAAATAAAATAAATGCTTGTAGGCCATGCAAAACTCATCGGGCTGAAGTTAATAAGCATTTAAAATAATCACGGCTGCACCACATTATTGGAAAGGATCTGTATTGGCTACCAGTATCGAGAAAACCCTAATATTTTTTCGACTATATCGCCAAAAAATTGGCTATTTTGACGTTCAAGTAGACCATTTTTGTTCGGAAAATATTACCACACTTTTTCGCTCCCACAATCAGTGGCTTTTCTGCATTATTATTTTTTACCAGAAAGATGAAATGTTTTTTTCGGTCTACGCTTTATTTAGGTAGACAGAAAAGGGGCTACAGGAAGTAAAATAGCCAACTCAATTTTTAGTTTTGCCAAAAATTTCTCTTAATTTCGATTTTGATTGCAAGAAGGACTAATTGTTCAAAGTATTGATTGCTGTCCATTGTAGCAAGTCGAAGATCCTGGATTTTCCGCTTGGATTTCTCCAGGTAAATTGTCCCTCTCATCGTCGTGGGACAGATAATCCAGTTTGGGTACTCTTGTTCAGTACCCTTCATCGTCGTGGGACAGATAATCCAATTTGGGTACTCTTGTTCAGTACCCTTCTCATCGTCGTGGGACAGAATCCAATTTGGGTACTCTTGTTCAGTACCCTTCTCATCGTCGTGGGACAAATAATCCAATTTGGGTACTCTTTTGTTCAGTACCCTTATCGTCGTGGGACAGATAATCCAATTTGGGTACAATTGTTCAGTACCCTTCTCATCGTCATGGGACAGACACTCCAATTTGGGTACTCTCTTGTTCAGTACCCAAATTGGATTATCTGTCCCACGACGATGAGAAGGACAATTTACCTGGAGAACCCAGGATCTATCATCCAAGTGGAAAACCCAGGATCTTTCATCTTCTGTTAGACAGTGGTGCCCAGAAGGGAGTTCAGTAAGGAGCAACTTCTAACCGGTATTTTAGAGTGGTAGAAAAGTTACTGATATATTAACATACCAAAACGCAACATCACTGCTAGGATTTAAATCTTTCTTAGGTAAAGCAGAAAGGTTAACAAAATCTGCATAAAACAAAAATTAGTATAAGGACTTCTGCGAAGTGTTCGCCGTCTGAAGTCGTGATATCAAATAATCTCACAAATATGATTTACTAGTTCGTCTGCTAGCCATACTATCTGGTTTTAGTTAAAACAGAACGTGAACTAAATCCGTACTTCATGAAAATCGGGTGCGGTTGGCAAAATAAAAAAAAAATGAGTTGGAAAAATTGAGTTGGCTGTTCGATTTGCTGAAGGCCTTGTTCTGTTAACCTATTGCTACTACGACTTGAAGATCCTTTTGTATTAATGCAGAAAAAATTACATTTTTTATAAAACAAACTTGTTAAAATAATTCGAAGATGCAAAATTTGATGGTAAGAGTCCATAAGATCCCAAATTGAAAGACAAAAGTGACCCAAAGATCACGCAATGAGAGCAAAAATTACCTAGGTGGCAAAGCAGAAGAAACATTCATAAAAGCATGAAAATCGGTATGATGAATGTGCATGCCTGTAAGATCATCATTTTTAGATATGGAGCCACTTCGAAATTTACCCATGAACCCTTAAATCCAAGATGGTGGTCAAAATGGCCACTGAAAAACTTTTTTTGGGGGGGCTTTAACTCCTTAACCGTCAACAAATCAAAAGCATAATGTAAAACAAAAACGTTCGGCACATAATTGTTGACAGGAAAGGTGATAGACATCTTTTACGTAAAAGCAACCATTCTTCCCCAAAATCGTATTTCAAATATGTAACCCTTATTAATTCGTGCGAATGCTCCTTTTTTTCAATTGGTTGTTATATTGATTTTCGTGTTCAAAGTGCCCTCTAAAAACCCGAAATGGACATGCGTAGGATATTCTGAAAGGTGGGGATCTATTCTTTCCGTCCCTCCTAACCAACAGCTAGGGACCGCCCT
>JAHWFP010191276.1:0-12560 GCA_023313725.1 Lithobius niger
AATAATAATAATAATAATAATAATAATAATAATAATAATAATAATAAGTTTATTTCATATAATTACAGTATTACTGTAATCCCCGAAGCTTTAATTAAAAAGCTTGTGTGAGTTTCGTAAATCATCAGTCTTAACAACCATAAAATTATCATTATCACAACAACGACTGCACATGTATTCATAACAATTCACATTCATTTTTACTCTAATAATTCAATAATCTTTCTTCTTAATATATATGTATGCTAATTTCTATTTTTCAGTATATAAGTTTGCATTTTTTTTTTTAAATTCCCCCTTATTCATACACTTCATTATTTCCTTTGGTACTCCATTAAACAAGTCTGGTATAAAGTAATCCCTTTTTCTTTTTCCATAATTATTTTTACACATTGGCAATTTATAACTGTTTTTTCCTGCTCTGGATTCACTTTTATAACTTATTAGAACTTTGTGTTTATTATTAAGAAAATACTTTGTCAAAATAAAAAAATTTTTTAGATCTTTTATCTTCATAACTTTATTTTCCTTAAAGAGAGTTTCTGTTTTTTTTTTTTCAAATTTGTTTCTCCAAACAGAATCTTTATTAGCTTATTCTGTGTTTTTTGTAATCTTTGAATTAAGTAATCTGTTGTTTGTCCATATATTTCAATTCCATATCTGATAATACTAGCTATCCAAGCATCATAAATAATATTTTTTTGTTTCTTATTTAAGATTTCTCTCAGTTTGTATAATCTTGGTGTTAATTTTCTAAGTTTTTTTATCAACTCTTTTATATGCTTTTTAAACGACCAGTTTACATCAATTTCTACTCCCAAATATTTCATCGTTTGTTGTTTTTCTAGTTTAACACACCTATCACTACAAGTATAATTGTTTCCATCAGAATATAAGTTTTTGCAGTTTCCATAATGTTTAATAATCCATTTACTATTTTTAATTTTCATTTTTGGTACTGTAATGTCCATTTGCAAGGTTTTCTCTTTACTAATAAATAATTCATTCTCGATATAATAATCATTAATTAAATTAAAATCATGCTGTAAATTATTCATCATATCTTCATAATTTTTATTTATTGATATTAAAGCTGTATCGTCAGCAAACATGAAAGTTTTTGTATTTTCCAAGTTTTCAACAATGTCATTTGTAAAAATTAAGTATAGAAGAGGTCCCAGTACAGAGTATCGAACCTTGTGGTACCCCATATTGAATGTTAATATTTTTACCAAGAACGTTATCAATAATAATAATAATAATAATAATAATAATAATAATAATAATAATAAACTTTATTTCATCCAGTTGAGGATATACGACAGCACACAAAAATGCAAAAACACAGAACAAGAGACGTTTGACTGGAGAAAATCCCAATAAACTGTAATAGTTCCTAGTGAACCAATCCAAGTAGCGTTTGAGATCTGTCCTTGAGAAGACACCCAAGTCTGCAGTATTGAGCATGAGCTCATCTAAAGTAGTACGATATCGATCTTGCAGCCGACCAACCCGTCCCACCGAAGATGTCATAACTGAGACAACAAGTCTGTTATCATGTGTAAGCAGATTTCGATACCACTGCACGAAGTGCCCACCCAACACCACCTCAAAAGGTGACACTCCTGCTGCAATACAACAGGCATGGCTGAGCGAAAAACGAGGGAATCCAAGAAATATCTTGACACTGTTATGATAAAATGTCTTAAGAGTGCCAAGAGCTATCCTCAACCACAGCGGATTACCATACAGAGCACAACATGATAAGAACAGCTTTGCAAACACATGCACATCAACATTCTTAAACTTGCTGTACAAACTGTTAAAGGACAAACTCTTAAAGCACAAACGCAGCTAATAGTGGCTAACATTTCACGGATTTTTAACTATCACTAATAATACGTACTATTAATGTAAATCAAGAAGACCTATAGCTGTCAACTCATTAATAACAACGAGATCATTGAAAAGCATGTGACTGCACTCAGAGAAGCAAGCCCGATCGCCCAGTCTTATCAGATTCAGTAATTTCTGCTTCGATATTTTTTCCCACGATCTATTACTATCTATACGCCTCGTCTATGTACAAGTGTTTCTTGACGCGCGTACAACAGAAAAGAAAATGGTGCTGACGTGTACACGATCACGCGTAAAAGGGGAGAGAATGACTAACTAACTTGACCTATTTACAAATCCCTCTATCGAATAACCATTTTGGTAGTAGCTGGAGGGTAGAAAACAAATGCTTGAAGCGCGGCTCGCGCCTAAAAGTTGAGTCTACGCCATCTCTGTCGTACCAGTAATCCGTAGTGGCATATGAGTAAGCGTTAGGGAAAACCCAGTTTTTTTTTTCTGCTTTTACGGCCGCGGGTATGCGCTTAAACGCTGGCATATAGACGAGGCGTTTTCGCAACTCCCTCTGGTGTGGGCAAGCGAATCGTCCCCGCAATGAATGGTTTCTCAATATTTGGACAAAAGTACAGACGTGAGAATGGAAAAAGGTTATTGCACGTTAGATTTTGTATTCTTGTCGACGTGTGAAGCGGCATTTTTTTTTAAAACCAAATTAACTGATAGTTACAGTAAGTTGTGATGATCCAGCTTTATATTAGACGAAATTTCACCAAACGTGGGTGATGTGGTGAGTGGGGTAGGGCCTACTGATTTAGCAAAAAATGGATGACTTTGCAAATCTCTATCAAGGTCATTCCATTGCAAAATTCTTAAATAAGCATCACTCACCAGGGAATAAATTAGAAACTTGTAGAGAACAAAGATCTATTACCAACGTAAAAAAAAACAAAAAACAACAACAACCAGAATGCAAAGCGACGCAGGAACTACAGCCGCCTAAATTGGCCATTGCAACTTCGAATGGCATGTCACCCCAGCATTAAGGCTCGCAGGTGGGAATTGCATGTCATTCAGTGGTTGGAAACACCCTTTGTTCTGTGACGTAGTTTCGATTTCATCTAATTTCGTTTTTTTTTTTGAGTTGGCAATACAATTTTGCTGCCAACAAGTTTCTAATTTATTCGCAACGCATGAGATGCATAATTTTGAAGGACAATGGAATGACCAGGATAGAATGTGGCAAGGTCATCCATGTCTGGTTCAATCAATGGCCCCCTAATCCACTCGTGACGCCGCGTGAATCACGTTTCATGAATCTTCGTTTAGTATACTCAGCCCTCAAGTTGGAACACAAGCTTAACTGCCCAGCCTGTATTGTTGTCACACACTGAATGCGACTATGGTTTGGCCTGAAACTTGATAGAACAGTAAAAAACAGGTTCGTGCGGTTGAAAAAAACAAAAGGTTACGAGACCTCATAAGATGTAAAGCATTTTGTCTTTCTAGTTTCGAAACTTTTGGGACCCATGCCGGACGATGTATGCTGAGAAAACAAAGACCAGTAAAATCCGGATAAAACTGCAGACTCCCGTTGCCTTTGCATCTATTCAACAATTTTGCTGAGGATTTTTTAAAGGATTGTGCTAGAAAAGGAACCTGGTAATAAAAGAACACTTACCGTGTCAGTACTGAACCCAGTTTGGTAAGTTTCGAAACTGCCGAATGCTGGCGGCTGATTGGTTTTGAGGGAAGGTCTGCTGGGAATAACCGGCTCTTGGAAAGGCATCCCCCACGACGTACTTTGGGTCTGTCTTTGCACGGGCTTTGTTGTATGGAATGACCCCCCTTGTCTCACGGGGGGTTCGAGACGACTGCTGAAACCGTAGGTTGGGCCGACTTTAGGGTTGTACGAGTTGGGCGTCTGTTGGGGCGGACGGACGTAGTTCCCGTAGGTTAAGGGTCTTTTGTTGTCTGGCTTGATCACTTGGCCAAGGCCCAAGTGACGGTAGGGTTTTTCGGCGAAAGTACCGGCTCTCAGTTCGTGTGCCACCTCGTCGAAGCCACTGCCCAGCGTGCTAGTTGGGGGCGGTCGGGGACTGTTGGCGTCCACCACAATCTTGCCGAAAGATTGGCGAGGCCGGCCTCGTCCCGAAGACGATGCCGAGGCCGAAGAAGGTGAATTGACAACGGCAGCCGGAGATTTGACAACGTAGCCAAACATTCCGGGATGGTGAGTGGGTATTTCGTTGGTGAGTAGACTTTGTTGCGCCGCACGTTTACTTAACCGCCATATGGCACGAAGTTCGTCGCACGAGGGTTCGTCCTCCTCCCCTGGCGTAAAGGAATAGTTTGGTGGTGGAAAGAGGTAATTGACGTTCTCTCTTGCTCTCTTGGGAGGCCAGGCCAAGCCACGCATGGACGAGTAGGCTGCCTGTGATCGAGCCCCTTGACTCCTCACTACTGGTGCTACCATGGCCGAAAGCACAAGGGAAAATAGACACAGACACTCGCCAAGAGATAGCATGGTGGAACTCACGACAACAGGAATGTTTTTTTTATTGTTTTAGCGGCTTGACTGATGAGTTTTCCTGCAAATAGAAAAAAAAGGAAGAAAATGTTTTAATGAATTTGTAAGAAATCGTGTCTCTTTTTTTTTCAAATCCTACCGAGGAGAAAATTGTATCGCATAAACACGACCCTGATTTAAGTCTGGGAGCACTAGGCACACGGCTTTATGGTTTCTTTTCTGCTTTTTTATAATAAGGAAAGGCAAATGGATGGGCGGAGGTGGGGAGAAGCAAGCACGGTGGTATATGATTCCATGATAGTCAGAGAAACAGAAAAATCTATACATAGAATTTGAATTTAATGACGGGAGCCCTGACCAGAAGTCATGCACCCCTATACAATTAGTAAATAAAACGCTATACAATATAATGCAATACAGTGTAATATTATGCAATATTCCTGTGAAGTCATGGACTCTTGTTCACCCAGCGGACCAAACAAGCACTTCAGTAATGCAGACACACCTGTCTCAGATCACGCGTAGCACGTCTGTATCATACTAAACTCCACAATACACAGCACTATTAATGCAACAATGCACAGCTCAGGTTATTACATAAAGATTTGTCGAAAATAATTTATTTTGGAGTGTTTACTACTGAAATTTTGTCTGGGGCCTCTATGGCCTCTCTGTAAATCCTGCTCTGCATTCAAGTCCAAAAGGCAACTGTTTGAAAGTCGCACACAACTGTTATGTAAGCACATGATTGAGTTAGTACGTAAGAACATAGTAAGTACGTCAAATATTGAAACTGAGGCCTGCCGAGGGTTCTTTACCAACCACCAGCGTTATTATTACTGTCTTACGTCATCTTTAGAGCGGATTTTCGGTTTGTTTGTTTCACAGAACGTGGATTCTTTATAAATACGGTCATTATTCGAGATTCCTAACCTTCACATCAGTGGATGGTTTAAATCTCCGCAAAGGCAATCTGCTTCATGGGTGGTCTTCACATTCACACGTTTCCAGAAACAATGCCATAAAGGACAAGGGCATTGATTATTGCTAAAACGACTAAAAGGGTGTGTTGGTCTAACCAAAGGGCGGCCATTAGCCCCAGTTTGTGCCAGGCAGGCCATTGACACAATACACACTTGATGATTCTGTGTTTCTGCGTTCGCAGAAACCTACATGGCCTTTCCACTTAAATATTGGTGGTAGGAGTAGAGGGCGTCTTCCAGCTGATGGGGTCGTAGGCGTCATTAGAAATCGAAGCTTAATGACAGAGAGGTAGCAGATGGGATGCGGAGAGCAGAGGGAAGGAGGGACTGGGGAGGCTGAGAGCCATTTTGATGGAAATTCGAACTAGTCAGGCAGTAATCCTGAATAATGCATTGTCATTAACCGTTGTAATAAAAATTCTGTTGAATCAACGGTTGCAGAGAGGCATTTAATAGACGAAAGTAACAGGAGGGCAAATAAAAAGACGAATCTGTGAAACGGGATTAAAGCCATCGCGAGTGAATTCTCACCAAACGAATAAAACAATGCAGTGTGCTTAACGTCACACAGTGAATGCTCGGGAATGAAGGTTTGAGAGTCGCAGAGGACTGTTAAGTCAACACATGACTGAGTTAGAACGTAAGAACATAGTAAGCAAGTCAACTAGCAAAACTGAGGCCTACCGAGAGTTCTTTCCATTTTAATGTGCTGGTCAATTAACGCGAGGTTTACCAGGTTTTCGTGAATTACCGTCACGGGGGAACGTTTATCCAGGTTAGGGCTATAGCCACTGAAGTTGCGCAGACTGTGGGCGGATCTCACTCTGACCTTTCGTATCCTTCAGGGTCTTCTACCTATTGATCTGCCGTTTTTCGAGGTTGCTCTGGTGGTCCGGACCAGGGGCCACTCCCTAAAATTAATGGTACTCGGTTGTCACACTGAGTGCACAAGGCACGTCTTTTCCAATCGTGTGGTCAAGCCATGGCACTCACTTCCCGGGGATGTGATTGGGCACCCTGTCTGTCGGCGCTTTCCGTATTTTGTTAAGGAGTCAACCTCTCTCTTGTTTGCTTAAACGTACTTTGTTAGGAATGGCGTCAGTCGCCCTTTGGCCTGCCATAATCCTTGCCCTAATGGCTAAAGTTCATATTATTATTATTATTATTATTATTATTATTATTATTATTCACCCTACCAAAATGATGTTTGAAAGGGGTTTTAGAAATATTAGACAATATTGTTTACATTTGTAATGTCCAAACTAAACCACAAAGTATCCATATTGTCTGGATCTGTTTAGTTGTCTTAGTAAATCTTCTTAAGCCTTCGTTAGTTATCATTCAATTTTGGGAGATAGAGCAAGTCTCATTTCGATTGTATCCCTAACTTTGTACCTATACGTGCAAAAATGTAACTTCGTTTACAAATCACTCGCCTAACGGTATTGATTCTGTGTTCTCTTCCCCTACTCATCAACATGTGTTCGCTCCTATTCTACATGCTTTCAGTCATTTAAATTTATCACCATTCAATACTGTATATACTGATCATTTCCATAGCTGAATGCGTATTACATGCAGTGTGTAACACAGCTGATACAACTCCATGTTAGGGATATGCAGTATTACCTTACGTTGTGTTCGATTCCGTCCTAAAGCTTAGTCCCTACGTTCTCCCTAACACAGGACAGAATGTCATAATGACACCCTTATCCTTCAAATTCTGTCTGTTATTAGTTTTCAATAGCACGTGATTTGTCGGTGTCTTCTAATTTAGCAGAATCCAATTTCACAGAAAAAAATGTCCATTTTCACAGAAATAAATTTTGAGGCCAGTATCTACGAAAATGGATTCTGCGAAATGGAATTCGAAACTCGCAGAATTTTATGTTCATTTTTGCCTTTTCAAATACGATCTGCTATCTCTTGGGAGCTGCACTGGGCATGACCCAGCTTATGTTTATGTACTTTTATTATTTGTGCAAGAAAAATTTTAATACTCTAACTGTACATGAATGATGAGATCACTCAGGAAGGTTAGGGGGTTCCTATTTGAAACGGGTTCCGCGTTTCAGGATTGCTTGCATCATACACTTCTCAAATGTATATACTAGTAGCACGCAAAGCGTGCTCTCTCAGTTGGTGTTTTCATACTGGTTAAACACACAAAAAAATTCCGCCACTGCCCACCTTAACTTAAGGATTTGTCTTGATTTTTAATTGATATAGGACAAGCAACACAGGAAGTCCTTCCGCTGGCCGTGTCAGTATTGCTCAGCGGTAGGACCTCGGCCTTTGATTTCAAAGGCCATGGGTTCGATTCCCCACTCAGGCAGTCTGACATGTACGTCCTAAAGGCAACGTAAATAGGTTTTCATCCGTATTTATTTAACCAATCTCGAGCCCATTGGCTTTCCATCCCGTTTAAACAGGAAATCAGTTTTTTTCCCCTTCTAAGCCGGCGCATGTTCAGTGACGCTCATCAAGGGGTAGCAGGTCATATTTTTGTTCTGAAAATTTCATTCTGAAAAAATGAGATAATTTCTGCGAGTTTGGAATTCCATTTTTGCAGAATCCATTTTCGTAAAATACAGACCTAAAAATTCATTTCTGCAAAAAAGACATTTTTTTATGCGAAATTGGATTTCTTGAAATTGGCAGCGACCGATTTATCTTATCCTATGGTAAATATAGATGGCTAAGAGATTTACGTATAACTACATCTAGGCATACGCAAGAGTTTACCAAACGTTCCATAACTTCTGCAGAACTCGTACGGGACTCTGTATATAAAGGATGGATGTGACCAAATTTGGCCAACGTCTGTAACGCAAACGATGTTGAATAATGGCGGTGGTCGTTGTGGTCCTTTCTTTAGTCACATTCAATTCGTACCTGCCAAACAACAGATTTTTTTTACATGGTGAAATTAAATATGAAAATGTTTTTTTCTTTCTTTTTTAGGGTATATGCTAGTATACGTAGTATTTTTACTTACCGTTTCTCATTTTGCCTGAAAGTGTTTTATCAAATACTAACTGCATAAACTAACTAACTAACTAACTGCATAAAACCATCAAAACCATAAACGTGTTGAAATCTTTCCTCCACAGGAGCAGTATAAGAGGCCCAAAGTGTTGTATATGCTATTTAACTCATCCAGGATCAGTTGAATACACAGCTTAGGTTAGGTCAAGCCACTGCTATACGCGACAGAGCGACATCCGTGCGATATTTTCAATGGACGAGACTGAAAAATTAGTTAGCTTCAATGATTCAATCAAGTACAGAGCTAGCAGTAGGCTGGCAAATGACGTCAAACACTTTCTGAATTCAAAAATCCTTTGCTCATCACGAAGAATTTACAGGATCTGCCCACGCTGCCTTGTAGAAAATAAGTGGTTTGTCCCTTGCTAATCTGCATATTCGAACAAATCGTCCCCGGAAATTTCGTCCCCGGATTTTGCGTCTCCGGCCGTTTCCTTCCCCCCAAGGGGGGGGGGGGGGGGGATGTTGTGTGTTATTTCTTCCTGTCTACGGCTTTCCAGCAGGAGTATCTTTCTGTTGGTGGGAGGGGAAAGGGGGTAAAAAATACTATAATAATAAAATATGTGCACTAGTACACTACTGCAGTGGGATGTTTCCTCCGTGCATGCACTCATTGCACAAAATGCAACGAGCCAAACGAGTCAGAAAGGAATACATCAGAACACAAGAAAGACTCAAACACCTCTGTGAACAATACGATCTGGGCAAAAAAAAAAACATTGTGCATTTTTAAGTGGCGTTGGTCATCTAATTCGTCTGCAAGAACACATAGTTGTTGCTTTTTTTTTTTTTTACGGAGCGTTAACGCTACTGAATCATCTGCCCCCACTGACATGCCACAATCGACCACAGGGGTGAATGGGGCTAGGCTCGAACTCGGCTCCAGGTACGTACAAGTAAGATCATGTTTTAACAAAGTAGCCTAAACATTAGTAGTGTACTAGTGCAGATATTTTATTATTACAGTGTTTTTTAAAGTATATCTGACGATATCTACTTATTTAATTATTTTTGTGTGTTTCTTTATCAACATTTCATCCGTTCTCGCCAAAATGTACCCCGGTGCCCCCCCCCCCCAACAGAAAGTGTTCCTGTTGGAAAACGTCGGACACGAAGAAACAACACACAACATTTTTCCCCCCATTTTTGGGGACGAAAAGTCCGAGAACGAAAATTCCGGGGACGAAAAAACACTGTGTATTCAGTCGTCTCTGAACTAATTCATGACTTCTGCATGCCGCTAACTGAGTCCCGTTTTTTTGTTAGGCATTTGTGATTTGTAAATGTGGTATCGTGACCATACTCGAATAATATAAAAAATAAGATTATCAACTTAAATTACCCACCCACAGAGAGTTTGTCGAATTAGGGATTATCGTGTTCCACTAGTCTCGTAGGAATCTTTTGGTGTAATCAGAATAACTTGAGCCTTGGCGACAATAACAAAGAACAGTGACTTACAGTTCCGCTTATTGCTGTTCAATTTGGAACGTTTTGGTTCTTCGTTATGAGATGTACCCTTTCTATACACATCTGTTATGGCGGGAAGTCCTTGACTGCTTGTTTCTTGTTAACCTGTTTGGTTAACCCTGATTAATTATGGCACTAACAGCAAAAGAATGTAGAAGAAACAATGGAAAAAAAAAAAACAACGCACGGCAAACGTTTGGTAAAAGCACCCAAACTGTAGTTAATACAGATGAATACAGCTAACTATAGGATACACATTTACTTTTTATTTTTATGAACTAGCATCGTACCCGGCTTCGCCCGGGGATTTGTTTGACCCGTGGTTGTTTCCCAGTATTTGCTCGGTGCTGCCTGATCGTTCACTGCAACAGTCAATTTTTCTTTATGTAACACTCCCCCTTTCCGTCAATCCTCTCCCTCCGCAAAGCAATGTCGTAATCAAATAGTAGCTCTAACATCAGCACTGCCCCACCAACGGGCATTCCCCGTTCAGGCCCCTCCCCACTCCCAGCAGCGTGCGAAAAATAACTGTCCTTCGTACATGACGTCATTTAAGACATGCCTTTGCGATGACCACGCAGAGCAAATTGTTAGTCGAGGTAATAATGTGCCTATTTCAACTTCTTTTCAGGGAAACAACGTCCCAGTTTCACCCTCAAGCCAAAGAATTAACACACTCGCACGTTTTCATTGTTCCCCTTCCGGGGGTCGTCGTTGCGGTTGCTTCATTTCTGCTATGAGACTTTGGTTTATAATGTAAGATTATTATTTGTTTATGTACAAATGGCGGTATCTGTCACATGCCGTATATTTAAAACGCTTGGCCGTTTGATGATTGCGGTACTATCCTCCACTCACTGCGACCGAAGTTGCCAAATTTTTAATTGAAAAGCGGTTCGACATGGCAGGCATGTTAGTTTGATCAGTAAATTACGGTAAGACCTGCCTTAAAGAACTTGTGGCGTCATCATGTTCCTTCAATAACAGTCTAATCTTCGGGGAGTTTTCTTGTTCAAAGTCTTGCGTAATACCGACTCGTCTATAGGAATCGCCTTAAGTTTTGAATTTGTGACTAAATTTCAGTTCCTCGTCTTTCGCCTCTTCGTCGACTCGAGTTGATACCTTTCGGAATTTTAATATTTTTTTTTCTCTCGCTCTCTCGTCTCCATTTCACACGGCCAGCATGATGGCTTCAGACATGAACATTTATTCAATTCGCAACTTAGGCTTAACAACATTCCAATCTCTTCACAAACCGGGATTGCCAATCATGAGACTAACGTAATTTTTTTTTAGTGGGGGGGGGGGGGGGCGGGTTGCCGGAGAGAAGAAGAACATGATGATGATGTCGAAAAATAAGTGCTCGCAGTCAAATTGACAATCTTCGTCAAAGCCGGTAGCGAAGATCCCTTTACCCTCCTTCCCTTTGCCCGAGCTCCTTTCATTTCCTCTCGCTGCTACTTCGCTCGCGTTACATGAAGAAGTTGTGATAAACTAAAAATGCGGTTATTTTTCGACGAAAACCGCCAAACATTTTCCCCCAGGAACATCGGGACTATATAAGTTCAAAGGTTTTTTATTACACTAGCTTAAAAGGAATTTTACACGATTCAAGGAAAATGTATTAATCTCTGTTTGCACTCCAAGTTATTGAAAGTGTCAGTCGGCACAGGTATTGAACAGAAAATCATTAGTTTACTCCCTAACCTTCATCCGGTGAGCCCGTATAGGCAACGAAAATTTAGTCACTGGCTTTTTTGAATGAACGTTTCATTTCAATGAAATCTGCAAATAAATTTACTCAATAAACTCAGCCCAGGCCAGGTTAAAGTTTGCAGGTATAGCTAAAGATAACCATGGGACGTGAGTTTTGCTGATTTCTGGCTCCGAGGAAGCATAAATTCAAAGTTGACCATGTTTCGGCATATGGGCAAAAAGTAGTAGCAAATTGTTGAAAACCAATTTCTTGTAGAAGTGGCACTTTATTACACATCTGTACGGTAGTGGATTTGAGTCAATACACAATTTGAAAAAAAAGGAGTGATATCATATCAAAAACCAAAACTGGTAAAAGGGGCCGCCAAGTTCCGAATGGTTCGGCCCTTCAAAGGGGTGATATCAACACACCAAAACATTCGCCAACATAATCGCTCCGAATAATACTTTGGACGTTAACTGAAAACTTGAACATTGCTACCGAAAGTAGCAATGTTCTAGTTTTCATTTAACCTTCGAACTATTAAGCGGTGCGATTAACTTGGCGAATGTTTAGGTGTGTTGATATCAATCCTTTGAAGGGTCGAACCATTCGGAACTTGGCGGCCCTTTTACCAGTTTTGGTTTTTGATATGATTCAAAGTTACCGATTAATCTCAATATTATTTTAAGGGTAGAGTTACAACATTTTGTCGATGTTGTTTTGTGGGAGCCAAACCCCAAACGAATTATCTGCCCTACCTTGTACAACTCCTACGTTGTTGGATCATTGTTGCAGCAGTGGAAACACCGGTTCTCGTAGATCACCGAAGTTAAGCAGCATTGGGCTGGATTGATACTTGGGTGGGTGACCACCTGGAAATCCGGGTGCTGCAGACCGGAAGCAGTTAGCGATCGCTAACACCCTTTTACCCTTTTTTTATATCATGAAAAAAACACTGCTGCAACATCGAAACCCTTGT
>JAHWFP010191281.1:0-15749 GCA_023313725.1 Lithobius niger
ATTAGGCGGCCGGGCCCGGGGCTAATTGGCATGGGGGGCGAAAAGGCTGGGCGGGCGGGACGATCGGACCGACGGACGGACGTACGGACCGACAGCAAGCCCGCAGGGAAAACCAAAGCATCGCTTCTTCCTCGCCAGCAACATCGCCAGCAGGCCGCACGTGCAAGGGACTAACGGCACACGGCACCACAAAACGCGAGGGAAGCAAACAAAGCAGCCAGAAACCAACGTAAGCAACTTAGCGCTTTGACGGACCATGAGTATCGCCCCACACCACAAAAACCCAAAAATATCACAGCACTAGAACGTGGAAGAACCTCTTCACAAACATCCCCTACATTCGTTACCTTCCACAAATTATGAATGGTCCGTTCACTGGCCATCACGAAGATTAAACAACAAAACTATATTTAAACGCACACCATAGGAAGAGTAACCCTGCTGAGAAGGCGTAAACACAAACATCGTACCCATGGTTGATTGTTACAAACTTTGAATAGGGCCTTAGGGCTGCGGACAGATGACCAGGAGTGGTTAAAGGCCAATTACATCCATTTTGACATGCATGTTTGACTTTTGGATCACTTACACAATAACTAAACACAAGAATTGCGGTAAGAATACGTTACTTACGTCCGATATAACAATTTAATTACTGCATCACCGAAACACGACACGGAGATCGCCATTGTTTTGCTGGAACGCTCAGAAATTAATGCCGACAGATGTCACTTTTCGATTTCGACTCGCAGCCGATTGAGGTAGCTGTATTGACTGTGAGGAGCTCAAGCGTCTGATGGATGTTATTGCCCTTTAACGCTCGTTAAACCCTTTGAAACCCTTTGAACTTTGAATACATCTTCAATTGTTGCGAACATTGATTGTTGTAAGTGGAGGATAAGTTAGACTTGAGCGGATGGTGTAGTGGACCGCATAAGCTCAATAAACTAAAATGAGTTACTTAACCTACACTTTTAAACAATGACTCTTACACGATCACTTTTGTTCTTTTCTAAAGAAGTTTTGAAAGCGTAGAATTAGAAAACAAAACGAACTCGTTTTATGTTTAAGGTAAGTTTAACCAACCAAGTGTCAAAAAAATAAGAAAGTGACTCGAATAAACCTTCCATTCGTGGTGTTGCTGTAGTGTTTAGTCCACGTGAAACCTTGCTGCTGCATTGGAATTGCAAAATTAAAATGGCACTTGTACCCAAGACAAAGGAAAGGGACACGACTAAGCCTTCCCTTTGCTGTAGTGTTTAGTCAACGTGAAACCTTACTACACTTTTTAACAATGATTTTTTGGTTTTTAATGTGATAGACATTTTCTTACGAAGAAAGTATTTAATTAAAAAAATTTACTAAGCCTTCCCTTTGCTGTAGTGATTAGTCCATAAGAATCCTTACTGCTGCATTCAGCCATTGCATAATATTTTTTAACCCCCGTGTGAGACAAAGTAACAAAAGTTTTAATGTAAACACAAACACGCAAATAACACGTAAATAAGTTATGGCACTACAAAGAAGCCCATACAACGTTGATACAAACCGTCTGAACGCGCCTCGACGACAAAAAAAGCACACCAACGATTCAACTCAAACTCAAACCAAGAAACTGTATGACCTAACGAAATTAAATTTAACAAAAATTTCGGATACTAGGCTTAAGTTTTAACTCACCCACATCAAAGACAGCTTCTAGCTGACTCCAATGACTGCTTGATGCCGCTTGACTCGAGTGGATTATTCTGACTGACCAAGATTCTATAAAATCGTCGTCGTCGGAAAAAAGTGCGTCGACACCTAATGCTACTGCCATTTTTAGCGACACAACAAAATGAAAGTTCGGACAACAATGAACGTTCGAAACACGCACACGTACTCTTAGCTGATTGTTACTCATTGCTAATTGGTATAATACCAATTAAATTCAAATTCAAACACCCGATAGAAAAAGGCCCAAAACAAAAGAAAAAAAAATCGGAAAAAGAAAACTTAGGTACAAATTTATTGGACACAATAAGTAACCATGGGTACAAATTGGTCATACTGAACCATACTGTAATTTTATTGAGGCCCCAGCCTAATGCCATGCGCCCCAAAACCTAAAGAGAAATACACTGACTACTGTAACACACACGAAACCGTAACACCACAGCAATCATACTGACCACTCCAAACCACCGAAGGACAAACAATAACAAAATCCACCTCGTTTTCAGCGACACACGCGCTGATCATACCCATGGTTTGCAACAATGCCTCAGAGAATACGGGATTTGCACCTCCTAGGATCTCAACAGGAACCTCGCCTTCGCTTGAAGTCTGTTGGCATCCTTGGAGGTGTAAAACCCGGATTCTCCTCGGTATTGTTGCAAACCATGGCTTTAACCTATACTAATACCCATACTTGATTGTTACAAAAGTAAGTATAAATTCGCTACAGCTACAGGAGGCATTGTTGTAAGTGGAGGTTAACTAGCCATTTAATGCACACTTAATGCACACTAGCACATTTAATGCACACAGCCATTTAACTAGCTCCCGATTTAATGCACACTTATAGTGGAGCGACGTCCTCGGGCGCTTCACCTCCTTGGATGATTCCGCACCTCCTCGGATGTCGCTCTACCTAAAGTGTGCATTGAATCGCTTATACCGGCACGTTGTTGCAAAATCCATGCTATAACTTTCTTATTACCCTACCTTCATTTTGTGTGGCAGACAAAGACACCAGCTAGCCGCAATGTCAACCTACGCACCTGAACCCAACGCCCACACCTGAGCAGGAAGTGGTCGACAGTCTCCTCCTCAGCCCCAGAGGGACACAGTTGACCTACTGCCCACCCCATCTTAAACCTGTGAGCGTGCAACATAACATGAGCAGTCCAGAGCCTGGATATGACCCAAGCATCCCTCCTGGGCAGCCTGATCAAGGCTGCTGGTTCCTGCACCAACAGGTGGATAGCAAACAGTCTATGACCTGTTTCAGCAGCATCCCAAACCACTTGCCAGGATTTAACCACAGCGGCGGCTAGAACTGGACGGTGGTCTCGCGGGAACACATAGATTCCTGCAGTGTTAACCCCAAACAACCCGCTGTCACAGACCACACCGTCAGCCACTTCATTCTCAAAAAAATCCGGCATGCCCGCGCACCCACTAGATCCTAACCTCAACACCCCTCTTCAAGGCCCTATACAGTTTCCATCCTATCCCATCCCCGAGAATCCTGGTCTCTCCTTTTGAATCCGAAAGAACCCTGAAACGCGGCACTGCCAAGTCTAAGCCAACGTCAGTCGCAACTGTGATGGGAGCCAATTCCCTCACGAAGGCAGACAGATGGCAGGACACCCTGTACCCTACAGAGCATTGCAGATCCTACACGAAAATTCGTACACTTCCACACATGGACTCCCTATGAAAGGAAGTGTTACAGTAAATATCCCATCCCTCCCTTACCACGGTGCCGTCGCCCACACCACAACATCCCCCAAGCGCTGGTGTCCACAGCCAGGCATTGTGCTGCCAGAATCCCTGGAGCACCAGCACTCCACCAATACCGTACTCTAGAAACAATGACGCACCTTTACCGGGATCCCCAAGCACATGCCAGGCCACCGGACCAAGTGTGGTGTAGTCCACGAAAATCTTCCCTAGCGGGTCATCTTGACCACGCGTCACTACCCTCACACATACATTCGCAAGAAGTTTACATACCCGAATGCAAGTGGGACGCTCTCCAGCCTCTATTAGAAGCGCAGTAATCAGTGTCGAAGACAAGACCATCATCACACAAAGGCAAGCATTCAAGGCCACTTGGACACTATTGAGAGCAGCATGGTACCCAGCAAGGAAAGGCAAGTGGTAGTCGGCGCACGACCAAACATAAGAATGGTTTAGCCCAACAATAGCCGATCTACGAGCAACCAACAAATTGCTGGCAATTGACTTCAAGATCCGTAAATGGCTAGAAACTGATTCCCTCACCCCTGCTGCCTCACTGGTCCACTGCAGCTGCGGATCGAGCTGGAAGTCCAGGTAGCAAACACTCTTAGCTGCCTCTACCGCAGTGTTTCTCACTCTGAGGTGACCAGGAACCAGAGGACCCCTAGAAAAGAGCATAAGCTCGGTTTCAGTTGCCGAGAGGGCTAGGACCCTAACTGCCAGGAGCCTGGCACCCTCAGCAATCACCTGCTCCAAGACACCCAGAAGAACCAGAACATCCTTACCTGCCATCCATACTGCCGCATCATCAGCGTACGCCATAATATTGACAAGCCCAGCAAGAATCTGCAGAACCGAGTTCAAGACGACCGCAAACAACATGGGGCTCAAGCAGCTCCCCTGAGGGAGGACCTTGGTCGTGGACGCCGCCGTCGGCCAGTAACCTCCCACCCGGGTAGCAAAGTGCCTTAGGTCCAGCAGGGCCAGAATAGCTAGCCCCAACGAACGGCTGATGCTGAGCTCATGCAAGGCATGCCCAACCCACTCGACATCAATGATATCGTAGGCAGCCTTAATGTCCAAGACGACCACAGCCGCCACCTCACCCGTTACCCAGGCTTCCCTAATCCATGATTCCAAGAATGACATCGCATCCTGCGTACTCCTACACTTGCGGAAGCCAAACTAGGCCCTGAATAAGGCCCTGGAACCTTCCAGCACAACACTAAGATGGTAACACAGCATCCACTCGTACCTTTCTCTGACAAGAAAGCAAGGCAATAGGCCGATAACTACTCGCACTAGTACGCACCTTGCTCCTGCCCAACACCGGGAACAAGACAGCAAATAGTCAGCTTGGCGGCACTTTGGCACCGTCGAAAAGCTCCTGGAACGCCGCAAGAGTTCAACCTGACCACTCTCATCCAAGCCTTCAACTGCCTATAGGTCACTCCATAAATGCCAGGGGCCCCATCCATCCTGCATAAGAGGACCCTCCTCCACAATGTTTACATCCCCATTGGTCGGGAAGGGCCTTTGATGTTGAGTAAAACCCCATTTAGCAGATGCGAGGTGTCCTCCGCAGAATAATGGCTAGATTTTATTTTGGCCTTTCTGAGAATTACAAGAATATTGAGAAAGGGCTAAATTCGCCACCAATGCCGTGAGTCAGCCTCAGCCAGTAAAAGGCTGGTCTCGAACCTTTGGCGAAATTCTGGGTTTTGGAATCAATTTGGAATGGTGTCAATTCACGGTGGATTACACACTAATTCAGAATCAATTGCTTGTGGATTAAATCCAGACTCTGGCTGGATTATACTTGGTTAACTAAATCTGAGCTGGTTTCACTTTATAGTAGTATGAAGAAGTTCAATGAGAGATTAATCTTAATTAGTTACGAACAGTAATTGGATTGTAACAGCATTTCGTGGTATCCCCTACCACTATGAAAGGGATTGAAAGCCTGATTGTAAAACAATGGAAGTTTGTGTATTCGTTACAATCTTCATGTCCAACATACTGCTCATTTCTCTATTAGTAGCTTCCACCGGATAAACTGTATCCACCCAAAGCCAAAACTGGTATATGAACAGCCACCAAGTTTCCAAAACGGGTCGGCCTTTGAAAGTTGTGATATCATTCAACCAGGGAAAGACCGCCAAGGTTAATCCTATTAGCCAAGTTAATCGCACCGACTAATAGTTTGAAAGTTAAATGAAAACTAGAACATTGCTACTCATGGTAGCAATCTTCAAGTCTTCATTTAACGTCCAGAAAGTATTATTCGATACGATTAACTTGGCTATATAGCCTTGGTGTTCTTTCCCTGGTTAAATGATATCACTACTTTCAAAGGCCGACCCTTTTTGGAAACTTGGCAGCTTCTCTTATACCAGTTTTGGTTTTGACTGGATATCACAACTTTCATAGGACTGTGAATGTACAAAAGGTCACATAGTATTATCTTCATCCCTACTTTTTTTTGGAGGAGTTTTATCTCTATACTTTTCACATTCATAATTTCACATTTGCCATTGACACGGTTTGGTTTAGTGTATGTCCATGCTTCACGTGCTTAAGCTTTTTCAAACCCATTTCGAGCACACAGGCTAACAAACGTTGATTTCCGTTCGCTTCGCTCACTCAATCAGCGCATCTCCCTTCAGTTGCTCCTCTCGAGGTTAGTGCTAATCTATGCAGTGAAGCTGGAAGTGCGCACTCAATCACAATTAATCTCATCTAGTTGGCCGATCATCTACTTGGCGGCAACACACTAGCATGTGTCTAGATTCACCAGCCAACTGTGAATCTGTCTGCCGAAATTAAGATTTGGCAACTTTCCCTAGTGAGCTGTACAGGTATCTTTGTACCCTATGAGAATTAACATGGAAGCCTGCGGATTAGCTAGTTACTAGCAACACAAACCAACGTTATTGAGGGCACTTTTCCTCTAAGGATACGTTCCCACTCTTTAATGATGAGGTTTTCTTGATAACTGGACCAAAGACTCCGATTCCAATAATTTCTATCGCATGCGCTGAAATAAGGTATAAGCTTGTTACAGTTAAAAGACACACACTAAGGGTTCAAAGGGTTTTAGCGAGCATTAAACACTCCTGGTCATCTGCCCGACGAAGCTGCACGGTCACCCACCCAAGTATCAAACGGGCCTAGTGCTGCTGAACTTCGGTGGCCTGACGAGAACCGGTGTTTCCAGCAAGACAAGGCCGCAGACACAACTTTATCTTTTAACAATCAGATGTCTACAATCGGATGATCTACTGTTACTTGGCGGCGACACACTAGCGTGTATCTAGATTCTGAACTTAAAGATACTTGCTTCCATTAAACTAGCATAATTTTTTTTAAGTGATATTAATGCAATATACGCTAAAGCGTAGAGAGAAGGAAGGCTGCGTTTAAAAAGAGAATCCTTAAAATCAGTGAAACAAGAAAAACCCATCTAACGCATTTCATATGGCACTATTTGTTTTGTAGCCTTACATTCGCCTAAAAGAAGCCCAATCGTAAACAGTTTAGTTCTGAAAATAAATACAGAAAACGAAAAAGGCACCAATCAGAGCTGTACATTGATAGCACCTAGACCTGGCGTGCAACCCCAATACAATTATTTAGAAACTTTGTGTTGTGTTTTCTTTGTGTTGTGTCTTGTAATCCCGTAAATAAAACGTTTGTTTTTTAGCCTACCGATTAGCACTATAAAAAATAGCAATTTGCTTTCCTGTAACGCAATTGTGGGAAGCACGACGTGGCAACGCTCCGTAAGCAAGCCCACGCTTGGCTATGTCCACGCAAGTTTTTGCAATCGTAACTTTACACGAATGCAAGAAAAATAAAACAGGAAAATCCGAGAAAAGAGTAATGGCAGAAACAGTGAGGCAATTATTAACTAATTATGGAACTGAGTTATTAAAATTAAGCAGTCAGGTAAAAACGATTTTAAAAATGGTGACGACATCTTGTAGCAGCTGGTTTGGTAAGACTTTACAGTTTCAAACGCGGTAATTTGTGGAATTAAGGATTAATACAACGGGGCTGTTCCTGAAGACTGGCACACATCGGCTACTCTCACTGATCTGGAATGATACTGACCAGTCAGGCATTAACATGTAAAAGCTAGAAACGACAACATTACATTGACAGATAAAATGGAGGGGGGGGGGGTAAAAACGGAATTTTTATTTCTGACTTGGGTGAAGACTGAAGGCATAAGTTACGAGGTTTGCACTGTGTGTGCAAAAATTTGGTTTTCTGTAAATGCAGAACAACCCCCAATAGAAGTAATTTCTAATTAACCAATCACGTTATGAGTAACCACGTGCCGCTTAGGACAACGCAGATAGAAGAAACGAAGCGAGCAGTACAGTTAATGAAGACTGATGGCTACGGCTGGGAGCGCGTCAAAAAGCTAATTATTGAAGACTGATAGGCTACAAGAAGGGCTAAGTTTGTAATTTCAATGTATGCCATACACACTTGTAAGGTATCAAAGTTTGGCAAACGGTGGTGTTAGCAAACTTTAATCCCTGGGATTGCCATTTTTAGTTCTCGCATTGGTGACATTGGTGGGATTGACGTACCACCATCATCTCTTACATTGGTGGTAAATGGGGGGAGTGGAGAATTGGGCCTTGATGCAGCATTGACAGCTGGGTCATTAGCGCCAACCTCAGTCACAGCACAGTGGACTGGGTAGCCACTGCGCCACACATTACAGAGATTTTAAACAAACCCCAACTCTAGATTTTATTATATATCTGGACCTTCAGCAAAAATGTAAGACCACGGACAAAAGGACAGGCTCGTTGCCCAATTGACATGCTAAGTCCTGCGGAAGATGGAAATAGCAACGAACACCATCAAGATGACGAAAGACAAGCAGCACATTGTGGACCGTAAGTGTTCGGCAACACCGATAACATTCAGGAGAGATATCTCCCCTCAAAAGGAAGCAATGTGTAATGTTGGTGTTACCAATACACCACCACTTCTCGGCAACTGCAGAGACAAGCCAATTGCCATGCCTCGATAGTGCCTGCAACATCCCACAATGCTTGCCAAGCAGCATGCAATCTCAGACGTAAAGTTGGAAAAGCAAGAAGAAAAGGTTCAGGTCCCTTTCGAAAGGACCAGAAAGGGCCTCTTTTACTGCCACATCACGTGTTTATTCCCTGCTACTCCAACATGGCCTGGGATCCAGCAGAAAATCACAGTCTTCCGTTGGCCAGGCAAGTGGAAAAGCAGAGCTTCGATTTGGTGTGTCAAGGGGTTGTATGACGCCATGGACTCCAGATCACACATCGAATCACTAAAGATGATAAAATGAGTGCCCCGAAGGTCAAGCAACAGCCAGACCGAGTGCCAGAAACTCCGCCGAAAACACAGAATCGCCTAACGGAAGGCGATGGGAAACAGTCACTCCCTCATGAACACATGCACATGTCACGCCAACTTCTCACTTTGACCAATCGGTGAAAAGCCACCGATATCCAATATACTGATACACAACCGTTGGACTCCTGCAAGTACCTTGGTGGTAGTGGAACTTTTTGAGAGGTCTGCCAGACAGAATGTCAATATATACCATTTGGGAAAAGCCAAGAGGCTATTGGCATCTCCCCAAGCCTCAAGACGCGGAGCATTTCAAAGGTTATCTCGCGACAAAATGGTGGGACTGCCATACTTTTAGTTTTATTTCTTACATTGGCGGCATCGGTGGGATAGCCACACCAACTTAATCCCTTACATTATCGGCAAATGGTGGGATTGCCATACTTTTAGTTTTATGTCTCACAGTGATGGAATATATAACCTAATCCCCTACATTGCTAACAAATGGTGGCACTGCCATACTTTCATTTCTTACACACTGTAATACATCCGCTTAAAAGACGGAACATCAAAATGTTAAGTTTTAAAATTACGACTTAGGTGTAGCGCGTATTACGAATGCATATTTCAGTCTTCAGGTTCAAAGAAGATTTCAACCTTAAGATTGTACACATACAATATCGACGGAGTGCGTTTTCTGTAAAATTATTACGATTATGTTTTCAAATTGAAGGTTTGTCTCAGCAGAAAAGTTTGCAAACAGAGACGCCGAGCAGAAAAATGTGCTGCATGGTTGAGCTGAGCCAAGAGCACGAAAAATAATCAAAGGTTTGTGCCGTTGGTTGGCTGGATGGTTGGTCAGCCCAGCACTTATCACCTGCGCTCAACAACATGACCATTAATAATTTTTCCGTTTTGAGGAAGTTTTTCATAGGCATAAATCGTGATTCATGCATCAAACGGTAGACGCCAATAGTGAGCAAACGTTTTGAGTGGCAGCATCCTGCAAGCCACGACCCGTTTAGCAGGGCGGCCACGAAGTCCGGCACAAATACTCCGCCCATAAACGGATTGCCCAAAAGTAGCAAAGCCATACAACCAAATTACGATTCTTTTGCCCTTTTTTTTTTTTCTACCTTTGTGCTTTTAAAGGAATGCCGCCGCCAGCCGCAAATTTTGGTGCTGAAGCTTTTTGAACTTTATGACGGCAATTTCTCGTTTTGCTGAGTTATTCCTTTTTAGGGTACGTGATGTTTAAATACGTATGTATTTTTTAATATATTATCACGCGCATGTATGTATGTATACAAAGCCTGTGTATGTTGCAGAAAATATTTTGACAAATGAACAAACAACAACCCACGAAGCCGTCTCGTTTCTCTTCGTTTTGACAAATTATAATTGCTGACTGGTAATGAAACGACGTAAAAAATAAAATTGTGAGTTATAGGGGACATAAATGTGGGTGGAGAACTTTCAAAATTATGGAGAAAAGTTGCCAACTTTTATTGCTATGAAACCTTGAATTTTCGATGCAAAACGTTGTGAACTCAATCAAAGCGTTGTAAATAAATATAGATGCAAACCTATTTACGTTGCCTTTTGGACATAAATGTCAGATTGCCTGAGCGGGAATTGAACCCACGACCTTTGAGACCAAAGGCCGGTGTCCTACCGCTCAGCCATACTGACACGGCCAACAGGTAACGTCCATAGGCAACATTTAACACGGACACATATACATATAATCGAACACTTACAATCTGTGCTGGAGGGATTATTACGTCACACAGGTGAACAGAAAGAACATGCACAACCAAAGCGTGAAATAAGGTAATAAGGTGAATTAATAAGGTAATGAAATAGAGTCGTGGGTTCAATTCCCTCTCAGGTAGTCTGACATTTAAAGGTACATGCATCTACGTTGGCTACATTTTCATACGTCTGAACTATTATCGTAAAACTGAGTCATACAGGAAAGCCAACGTGTGAAAATGTCAGTATGGCTGAGTGGTAGGACTCCGGCCTTTAGTTTCAAAGGTCCTGGGTTCGATTCCCCACTCAGGCAGTCTAGCATTTAAGTCCAAAAGGCAACGTAAATAGGTTTGCATCCGTATTTATTTAACACTTATCGAGCCCAATTGGCTTTCTGTCCCGTTTATAACATTCATTTTCTTGTTTTTTTTTTCTTTCGTGCGAGATGATTTTGCGACACCCACACTAACTCTAACCTGTGTAAATGTTGAGAACGCTATTCTCAAAGGGTCGCACGACATACCGGAAGAATTTATGTCCTTTTAAGTCCAAAAGGCAACGTAAATAGGTTTGCATCACTTATTTATCACTTTTCGAGCCCATTTGGCTTTCCGTCCAGTTTAAAACGTTGTAAAGGACAGTGTCGAAAATTCGAGGTTTCATAACAGTCTGCACGCGGGAATAAAAGCTGTCAACCTATTGTCTTTTGTAAGTTGAGTTATAGATAAAGAATAAATCACAAGCTAAAGGGTGAACCAAGCAAACAGTCTGCATTAGAGTGCCCAGCCTCTAGTCAGCGGGTTGGCCTGGGTTCGAGTCCCAGTCGGGGCAGTTGTCTTTTCTTTCTTTCTCAGATTAGTGTACGTTGTTTCCTCACAAGTCCAGTCTTTATTATGGAGGCTGTTTGCTTCGTTGAGAATATATATATATATATTTCATTTTTTTTTTTTTAAATAATACTCGTTATTGTGTGCGCGGCGTATCTTGAGTCCTGCAAGTATTTTGTGATCGGCTACGTCTTCCTGGAGGGGGTGGCTTTAAGCGATGGTCGCCATTGTTTTTGTAACCATCTTGGATATCAACAAGGCACTCTGGTACTGAAAACGTACAATCGACTATCTGTGTTTGTTCTGCGGAGTACTCGAGATAGGCCGCGGACACTATAAGGCGAGTTTACACAACGACTCGCAACTTACTTTTTCTCGCTCACCAGTTTTTACTTGGTTAATACTAAATCTGCTGGCTGCTTCTCGCCTCTACCGGAGAATGCAGATATTTGAGTTGTCTAAACATAGTAACCATGGCAACGAAGCGGACACAGATCTACACCTCGTGCCTCGCGACACGAAGTACGATGCCTGAGGCATCGCAGCGTTGACTAATTATGACAAGAAACCAGCTTTTACAGCAGTACAAGACGGCGGACTGATCTTTGAATGCCAGCATTCGATGGTTTCTTTTCGATTCGATAACCCCGAAATAGACGCCATGTTGGATTTGGAATTCTTGCTGCGAGCAGCTATTTGTTCTACTGTCGTCTGATCACTGCCAGAAGCTGTTCTTTGTGCGAGAATAGCAAATTTAGGAAACAGCGACAAATGACAACAATGTAGTGTAGCATGCTTAAAATTACCGTTGCACTTTGCTCTTTATCTATGTTGTAATTTATAATACATTTAAAACTGCGTTCACTTTCTGATATAGTCACAGGAGTAAAAACAGTCCTTGTTCCGAGGAATTGAAATTCAAATTACAGTTCGTTGCGTTCGAGTGAACTCCAATCCGGTTTTATTCATGTACTTTCACAGCTATGAGTATGGGGATACGAGCTCTAATGGGTTTTTTTTCTAAACAGCGATGCCGTATTTTGTTGAGTTAATACATTTAATTTGTTATGTATTGCCGCTACCGTTCTAGAAACTAATCGTAAATAAAATAACGGTCGACTAGCAAACGTTCCGTCGTGGGCTATGAAACTTGATTCCGTCGTGGGCTATGGATCATGAAATTCCTCGCCCGGCTCGGTGAAAATAGAACCAAGGCAACTGAACCAAGTTACCGTAACGTATCACAACAACGACAACAACATGCACCGCAACAGAAATATCGAGATAAGTGCAACAACTGAAATGCAGAGTGGAAAACAGTGCGGCCGTTTATTGAACCACGTTAGATTCATCACGAAAACATCGCGGGATAGATAAAAATTGATGTGTAAATGGTAATCAGTGTAATTCATAAGACTATTTAATCGTTGTAACTATTAATTGTAAAAGGTTTTACGATCCTGACAACAGAAATACGTAAAAAAAAAAATAGTGATAATCGTTGTTGTTGTTTTAGAAACACTGAATCGTAAACTGCGTTTGATGCGACAAATTCCGAAGATCTAGTTCCGCTTTATACAGGGTGATCTAACTAAAGTGTTACGAGCCGATATCGTGTGAATGGCTAATGAGAGAATGATGATAGAAATGCAATGATAGGTGTAATGGGAGACGTTTACACGAGAAAAAGGAATGACCTTGAATTGATATTTCAAGGTCATCCTTGTGCTATCTTCCAAACGAGATACGATACGGCAAAAAAAGTAAATTAGAAAGTTGGACGCAAGGAGACAATATCTCGGACAATATGACCAAAAAAAAACAGATTCAAAATCGGATAATAAATAAAATAGTTACGATGATGTTTAAAAGCTAAATGTGAACATGCTGGCTGCACTGCAGTGAAGCCAACTTCTCAGTTGGCCTCACTACAAGCAGCCAGCACGTTCAGAGTTAGCTTTTAAACATCATCGTAACTATTTTTATTTATTATCCGATTTTGAATCTATTTTTTTTTTTTTTTTTTTTTTGGTCATATTGTCTCCTTCCGTCCAACTTTCTTTATAATTTACTTTTTTGCCGTATCGTATCTCGTTTGGAAGACAGCACGAGGATGACCTTGAAATATCATTTCAAATATCATTTCAAGGTCATTCATTTTTCTCGTGTAAACGTCCCCCATCATACCCATCATTGTATTTCTATCATTATTATTCTCTCATTAGCCATTTACAGGATATCGGCTCGTAACACTTTAGTTAGATCACCCTATAGGTATGTTCTGTAATTAACACAATATCAAATCCTTTTTTTTTTATATATATGCCTAAATTTCTGTGGTCCTGGAAGTTAGACGCGCTCTCTGATGAAGCCACAGTACCAGAAGCGAGAGAGACAATTTCGCTAAGCAATTCCAATCAGGAATTCGTAGGATCTTTTACATGCCACAATCGACATGCACACCAGACATCACAGGGCCGTTCTCTTCCCGAAAATTCCAGGGGCGGCTAAAGTCAGCTCGAAGCTGGGGCCTCTGGTACATGAGACAGTCATGCTAACCATCAGTTCAACTTGCCTCAAATTTCTTTAAATAAGAATAGAAAGCGCACACGTTTCCATAAAAATAGAAGTGCAGCAGTTCAAGCTACAGTAAAAGATGAAGTTTCGATGGTCTCCACAACAACGTTTTCAAGTAAAACAAAAAAAAATACTCAGCTGCAAGCTGCATTAAGAAAACGAATAGTAATGACAACATAAAGAAGCTCTGCCTTGCACGCACTCGCTCCTTGTGGGTTAATGGAAATGCTTGTTTCTGTTTTGTTATGACGTACCTTCAGCTGATTTTTATTGCATTTCTTGAAAACGATGCTGTTACGAGCACCGAAATGTCGTCAAAAGTCTTTGTATTGTAAAACTGGTTTTATCCCATGTTATAGAAATTGCTGTGTAGATTGTCTTTTTGTAAAAATGATCGAAATGGAAAAGTAACGCCGGAATTACAGGGGATCGATATGACCAGTTTTAATGTTTTTATTGTTTGAAACATGGGCAACAATACAAATCTGCCAGCACCAGTCACACTGGTGAGAAGGAAAGCTTACATTATTCTAGTAGTCGAGTTCAAATTATTTGAACCAAATGGCCTTTATGCAGAATTAACTAAATACGGACGCAAAGATGCAAACCTATTTACGTTGCCTTTTGGACTTAAATGTCAGACTGCCAGAACGAAAAATTGACCTCATGACCTTTGAAATCAAATACCAAGGTCCTACTGCTGAGCCATGACATGGCCATTAGGCCGTGTCAGTATGATTCAGCGGTAGGATCTCGGGATTTCGTTATAAAGGTCATTGGTTTAATTCCCCGCTCAGGCAGTCTGACATTTAAGTCCAAAATGCAACGTAAAGTTTTCATCCATATTTATCATGAGTCTATGAAAAGTTCCGTAGGAAGTCATTTTCATAGACTCATGTATTAATTTAACTCTTCTCGAGCCCATTTGGCTTTCATTCCTGTTTAATGTAAAATTAACAGCTTCCTTCATAACCGCTGATTAGTCTTTTGGCTTTCTATTCATTTTCAGAGGTCCTCGTTGGTCATATCTAGAAATTACACTGATCTAAGCCATGGAATTTTGAATAACAGTAGGTACATATTACATATTCTTACCAAGAATGTAGGCCTTGGGGCGTCAGGGAATGTAACTTCCCACTACTTAACGATTGGTATGGTATAACCGGCTCGCAACCCTTCTGTGCTGACCACTTTGGCGGTGGTAAATTTCATTATTGTTTTTTTTTTTTATACATTAGGATTGACAATTGGTTTGGTAAAGCTTTGCGATGCATTATTTTATTGTTGTATAAGAAATATTGACAATGATACCCGGCGTTTCCCTTCACTTGTCCCTCATGTTTGGCGAGGTCATCGGGGACCATTGTATTCCTGGTAGTCCTAACCTTGGTGGCAAGGCATTCGTGACCCCAACCTCCATCAACCCTTCCTCTAAAGCCGAGCCATTGTCTGCATTTATACTTTTAAACTTTTGTAATTCATAACTTTTAGTTTTATGTCAGATGGCATTTACCAAACCTCAGGTCATGGCCATGCTGGTTACGTCTGCAACACATTTTTTTATCTTTATTATTAAGTATTTTTAAAATTGTACATTTGACTGAGGATGATTTAACCTGCATTCTTATTTCTTTTTCCATGTTTTTATTGTGTCTCTTTATTCACGTTAGCCTCTCTTTTAATTTCAGATTAGGTATAAGTGGAGGATGCGCTCCTTCTCTGTCCGATACAGTTTCTTTGCTGCATAAATGAATTTATTATTATTATTATTATTATTATTATTATTATTAT